>JAWQFJ010014545.1:7500-14019 GCA_034096865.1 Theodoxus fluviatilis | reverse complement strand
AAACTTACATTAATGGAGGTTATATAAGACACTAACGGCCAATGTTTAGCTACAGAGATACCTGCCTTAAAAAGTTGTAGAATTCTTTTGCGAAGTAATCTCTGCGTTCCGTTGTTCAGCAGTTCAACTTTGCTAGCGCAGCAGACTTATCCCAGAATTCCCATAACAGGTCGAGTAGTTTGGGTTTATAAAATAAATTACTTTACAAATATATTATCATAGACGGTAGAGGACTTTGGAGACCTTCTTTGGATACATGAATCCTCAAAATGATTTCACATTCAATGTTGTTCCTCTCAGTCAAAGAGACGCCTTAACAAAAGCATCAGGGTCGATTTCCTGCAGTGACCTGTCACCCTGTAGAAGAGGTCACCCTCTTGCCAAGGTCGTGCAGCAGATGGAACATCTCAAAAGGCATTCGAACTGCTTCACACTAGAGTGCGCCACCTCCTGAGCCTAGCAGCAATGACACTACAGCGCCCGTAGTCGCATTGGTTGGCTGTCATATCAAACATCGAGTTAAATGGAAGTCACTGCTCGGGCTTGCAAAGTAAACATGCTTCAAGCCCCGGAGGTTACAGCCAAATCAGAAGAAATCGATATTTTAGTGCTTTCATCACCATGGCAGATTGGACTGTATGTCAAGGTTTGATTAAGTTGCAAGCCTTGACATTTATACCCGTGCCGGTAATACAGTAGTGGACAACACCATTTTGGGATTTCCCTTCACCTTCCTTTACGACTGGTGATGGTTATATCCCTTCTATATTGAATGATAATCGACCCTAATGCTGTTATTAAGTCGACTCGTTGATCAAGAGGGGTAAAATTAAACGTGAAATCTTTTGGGGATTCATGTTTCCAAAGAGAACCTACAAAAACCTCTACTTTTCGAGATAATGTGGTTTTTAAGTTGAAAACAAAATCAGAACTACTCGACTTGATGTAGGGGAATGCATAATGAGTCTGCTGCAATAGCAGAGGTAACTGCTCAACAAAGGAACACAGGGTACTGCTCTCATCTTGCCAGGTAAATATTTCATAGCATTTAATCTTCCAAAAAAGAAAAGAACAACATCATCCTAACTCATTGTAACTTTTGGCACAGCTTGAATGTTAATCACAGATCGAAACGTTTGCCACTGCGCACTTCTTTGATGCTGATTCCATTACATTCTTCAAAAGCAGCCATTTTGCATCTACACGTCTAGCACTTCCGAGGCGGGCTATCAAGCGCTCGATGGTGATTTGCCTAGCATGTCGTTCAAGAGTCGAGCACCCCTGAACGCCATCGCGCGCTCGGCATTTTGAACGATCAACCGGCATTAAACGAGATCTAGTGATTACAGTAGAGAAAAGAAGGAGACTTTTTCAAGATAGTGATTACAGTAAGGGTGGAACACGAAAAACGAGGTGCACTTTCAAAAGGTAATGGACCAGGTGCATGTGCAACACGGACCAGCAGTTCTCGTTTATCCGGAGATGATCCTTTGTAAGCAGCGTACCATCCAGCAATTCAGATTGCGCTTGGGACTTCTTTTGACTAGTATTCTTGTAAAACGGGGTTAGTGGTAGCGTGGAACTGCCAGCACGGGTGACATGGCAGGACTGAAAGAGCAGCGCGTCCCCATGCCGGTTTCCTTCAAGCTCGATTAGAATGATTCAGAAACTCATAGCTTGTGTGAGTGAGCATTCTGTGGGCTTGTTAGGGTAACAGCTCCAACTAATATTTGGTTTTCCCGCTTTGCTGGTGGGGAGATTGTGAAACGGAAACACTCAGTCAATGGGAGCACTGAGAAGTGGTTCTTGCAGCACGACGACGCCTCGCCACGCGTTGCTGTGTTAGGAATAATCTCTCGCATTGGAAATCATTAACTTTATGGCACTGCTATAAACGAGAAATGAAAAAAGGATTGGATATATGCCCTCGTTTTGGACTCTGTATACACAACATGTGATACATTAAATTGTTGGTTTGCTCACACAATCTTTTAGATGGACGGATGTTTAGGTCATTGCACGATAACATCACTGGTTGAGCTCATTCCCAACATGCCAGCCTAATCTCTCTGAGATAGGGGCTAAGAATAGACACCCCGAGGGATGGGAGTACCTAGAGTCCCACTGCGTAAATGTACGCTATTCGCAAGAAGAGAATAGCCAGGGAAATGAAGACTAACTCGCTCTATTCAGCCATTGTAATTTTCATGACGGCCTTACAAAGACTGAGAGACTATGAAACTCCATTCGTTCCTCCCTCCCTCCCTTCCTCCCTCCCTCCCTTCCTCCTCCTCCTCCTCCTCCTCGTCATCGTCGTCGTCTTTCTCCTCCTCGTCGTCGTCTTTCTGCTCCCCCTCGCCGCCGTCGTCGTCGTCGCTGTCGTCGTTGTCGTCATCATCGTCATCATCATCATCATCATCATCATCATCATCATCGTCATCATCATCGTCCCAGAGTACATCGCATGGAGACAGTTCACCACAATGAAGTCAACCGAAATAGTGAACCAAAAAAGACCGGTTATATAAACTCTAATTTCGCGTTTCATAATGTCATTTCTTGATATTTTCTAGGGGTCTACACAAGGTGCAAATACAATTAGTCATGCACTACCCAAATGGGCCAAACCACCTCCCCTGCTCCCTCTCCTCCCCAGCCTCCGCCCCCTCCCCCCCCCCCCCTTCTCCCTCTTTCCCATCCTTTTCTTTCTTCTCTCCCCGAGTTAATAACAATAATAATAATAATAGTTTATTCATACGCACATACCTTCCCTTGACAGGCAAGCTCATGGCGTTTACAATCCAAAGAATCAACACTCATACAACCACTCAACACCACATTCCTACAAAAACTCACACACTACACACATAAACAAAAAACAAAAACTAAGATCCAATAGAACAACAAGAACAAACTATACAATATACACAGCACGTGCAGGCTAGGTCAAGTAAGGCGAAGCAGCTCAGCTGGAAAGGCGGATCGGAAGAGGTGGATCTTTAGAGCACTTTTGAACTGGAGCAGAGTGTCAGAATGGCGGACTGAGAGAGGGAGACTATTCCAGGTTACATGTCCAATATAGGAGAAGGCACGCTGTCCTTGAGTTTTCTTATTACGGCGGGGGACCTTAAACATTCTAGAGTCAGCAGCGGAGCGTAGAGATCTGGAGGGCGTGTAGACTGCAAGAATTTCTGTAAGAGTGTTGTGTTATCTCCTCTCATTATTTCCTCCTATTCTCCTATCCCAAATGTTTACTGTTTCGCTTTTGACAACCTTGTAACGCGAGGACTTAATGTAACCTCTTTGTGTGGATTTTCTGCTTTTTAATCCACCCACCTCCCCCCCACTCCCGTGGGTTGGGAGTTTGAATTGACCCCCCGCGTCTACCTACACGATCTGTTAGACACGAGGCGATTAACCAGGGAAATCGTGACTCTGCTTGTCCTTATCAAGCAGCTCTACTGCGTACCCATGATCAATGGTCTTCAATAGCCTACAAAGGCTGACAGGATGTAAAACTCCGTCCAACAATCCATCCGTCCATCAATCCATTCGTCCATCAAACCATCCATCCATCAATCCATCCTTCCTCGATCTCCCAAGTCACACAAGAGAGTAGTGGTAGGTCTAAAGAAACGTCAAGGTACATGCAAAGCGGGCTTCCTTGGAGAAATATTCTGCCTTGTAGAAGCAAACAAAACCTGACAAGCGTGCGCGAACAACAGAGACGTGGGCACATTCTGACAACAAAAGGTCCAAAACTTGTGTTCACGGGACATTTTGTATCAGTGAGAAAAAAATTTGAAATGAAAAAAAGAGAAAGAATGTAAGAATCGTGTCCAAGAATGCCTGCCACTCTGAATAGTTTGCTCAGTCGTTTCGACCGCATGCAGTGAAGGTGAATAGGTCGCTGCTTAATTAATGGCATTCTCGTCTTCGTGGCTTCAGCCGCTCGGGTTCCTCCTCCCTTGTAAACTATGGTAAGAATGGGCTCACCCGCGAATCACCACGCGATTCGCAAGAGGCAAAGGACTAGGGAAGTGAGCTGGGGCGCGATCCAAGGGCAATGATGTTTTGGAACATGAACAGGCAATCGAAAAGGAACTTCTGACCTTAATCAAAAATGATCGCTGTAATCTTACAGGAGTCGGCATAAAACTTGGGGCGAAAAAGCAGGCACTGCCTAGTTCTGAAAAGGGATTTATTACAAGAGCTGACTGATTGGACCTTGCGGACAATTACAGTAATCACTTCGTACTACACCGGTAACACAGTTTCGATTGCCTTTGCTAGTGTGTCATATGCCTGGGAAATCAGCCTCAGAATTCGATCCTACTCTAATCAGTTGTTATTCTTTTATAAATTAGTGCTTTGATTTGCCTACAAAGGCTGATACGCCGTAAAACTTCTTTCAAATAGCTATGCAGAAATGTTTTCCGAGGCTTCCAAGTTTGTGCCGGGTACTAATTGTGCCACTGGGGGCACACAATTCAGGGACCCAGTTTTTCAGTTCATGAAATCAACGCCCAGTGTCATGTATCTTCTCTCGATTATCATTTCCCATCGTCACATATTGTAATATTAATTGCCATAAAGTGTACATTTCTTCCGCCAACTTTGTCCTCTATTAAAGATTTCCACCTGACTTCTATTTTAGATATCCAATTACTTTTATGAACTTGACTAATTACACACAGCAGAGAGGTGTTGGCTGATGATGCCAGAGTACACGCACTGCAGGGGGCTTCCTTCCAAGTCAGCTTCTGAAGCAGTCGCACCATCAAGAAAAATTACTCATGATGTTGTCCATGTGAACGCAGCTTTGAGAATGAGCCAGTGGATGTGACTCTCGCCACGCATTCACTGGCCTCATATTTGGACTGATCCGGAATGAAAATTTCCCCTGTACACATGCAATCACTTTCCGTCAAGGGGAAGTCAAGTATGCGTCAACAAGACAGAGACGCACGGACAGTAATGTCTGGAAGGTTAAAGATCAACGAGCATGACTGCTGCCGACTTGTTTTCAATTTCACCTCTACGCTCTCCTACAAATAGGTGAGGGGCCGGTGTCAGACTACGAAATAAATCTGAAAACAAGAGAAGGGTGACCACCGAGTCTGACCACGTTGCGCTCCCCCGTGAGCGCCTCGACAATGCCACGACACCGCGGTCTCGCGGGCGACCAGGACGGGTTCAACCTCGACGTCGTGCCCGGCGTCAGCAGGTGTCGTGGGCAGCGGGGGCCGCGCCGATCTTCTCAAGCATTGAAGTAGAGACTAGCTTTCGGAGAACAAACTATTTCCTCATGCCTTGTTAAAGGCATCACGACGGCCAACCCTGACCAATTTGAAAACGCTCAACTGAAAAAAAAAGTTTCCTATGAAGTCAACGATTTTTTCCGATGCAAATCAGACTGGAAGTGTTCTAGGCGTCCGGACTTTTCGTGGTTACGTCGACCTTTTACACTTACACTTCCACAGGATTCAGATTTTAACGTTTTCCATACGACACACCACGGACCAATGAAGAAAAATGAAACTTACTTTTTGAAGACTTGAACTCTGCATCTCCCCTTCATTTTCCAACGTATTAGCATTGTTTCTACTCCTCCAAGCCATTTACTTGCAAATTCGTGCGACGCGAACTTGTCAACATTTCATCTTCCACAAGCTAGAAGTCTTCTGAGGCAGACAATGTATTTGCTCTATGACCATGTTCAACACAATTATGTCGATTCAGCTGACTTTTGATCCTGCAATCCCCGTGCAGATCGGGGAGAAGAATAGACGCACCTCGTCTCCGAACACGATTCGAAAAGGGCGAATAATGAGATTAACTAAGATTTGACCTTACCTTACTCTAGACCCTAAAATGCCAGTCATTCCCTCATTCATTCATTCATCCATTCATTCATTCGTTCATTCTTTGCTTCCATCAAATCTGGTACGGGTGAGCAGTTCTTGAAAAAAACAGTTCAATTATATGATCGAATATCTCAAGGCAGTGGCAACAGTGCAAAAGCGAGATGAAGACTTGCACTTATTGTCCAACTTGCTGACACAGACGTCGCCAAAACCAGCAGATCTCAGTACAGCTCTTGGATGCTGTTTGACAGGAGTCTCGTTAACCGTGATCGCTCGCTCAGTCTCGCTCTGATTGTGCATCTCGTTTTATCACTTTAATTCTACTGAAAAGTGCACAAAGCGGTGAAGGCATTGGATCCTTTCAACAAACACCGCGGAATTCATTCCACAGGCTGAATCAGCAGCGTCAGCAAGGTGAGTTACAGGTCACCGGTTCTGCAAAATGGCGATAATCTCTAGGAATGTTTGGCCTTTGGTACAGCGCAGTGTGTGAGTGTGCTTGGTAATAATGCTTTGTGGTGATGCGCAGTTCTCAGTCGAAATGGGTGGACAGAATTGTACAGAACAGTGTGTGGTCCTGCCGGTCATGTTTCATAATCCCATGGTCGGAGCTCAAAAGTGCACAAAACTCCTTGTTCGGGACCTGTCACCG
>JAWQFJ010014545.1:0-2500 GCA_034096865.1 Theodoxus fluviatilis | reverse complement strand
AGCTCTACTACCATGGGCATCAGCTTATGAACGAGTACCACAAGCACTTTTGTACGTGAATGTCACACCCCACTGAGAAGACAGGTCATGCAACACTTTGCATGTGTGAAACTTGCATTTTATACGAGGATCAATGGAGGATGGACAAGTTTGTCTTCAGTTTTAGATCAATGTCAAATAATAAAACGCCGGCGACTGATGGCTTTAGTGCAGAATTTTTTTAATTCTTCTGGAAGAATCTGAGCATCTTTATTCTCAGAAGCTTTAACGAGGCGTATGAAAGAGTGGAATTGTCGTCTGTCCAGAAACAGGGAATAATTACCTGTATACCCAAGCATTATAGCAATAGAATTCGCTTGAAAAACTGGCGCCCTATATCACTTCTGAATGTATTATATAAGCTAGCCTCATCTTGTTTTGCTAACCGACTTTTAAAAATAATACCCCACACAATAAGTGATGAGCAAAAAGGTTTCATAAAAGGAAGATACATAGGAGAAAACATCAGGACAATCTATGACATTTTATACTAAACAAGAGAACAGAACATTTCAGGGCTCCTACTCCTAGTTGATTTTGAAAAAAGCTTTTGATTCTGTGTCTAGGAATTTTGCAGAGGAGTGCCCCCTTTTTGGGGTTTTGGAACTTCAATCACTAATTGGCTTCGAACTTTAATAAAGGGTGCAAAAGCGAGTGTACTCCAAAATGGTCATAGGCCCCTTTTTTCAAATATTGCGTGGAACCCGTCAGGGAGATCCTTTGTCATGCTACATTTATCTCCTCTGCGCTGAAGTCCTTAATATCTTGGTACATAAAAATAAAACCATAAAAGGAATTCGCATATATGAGGAAGAACACATCATTAACTAGTTTGCTGATGACACTGAGTTCACTTTGGACGGAATGGAAAAATCATTGGAAGCCACCCTCTACACCCTAAACCTATACAAGGAAATGTCAGGATTAAAAATCAATCCTCAAAAAACTAAGGCCATCTGGATTGGGGCAAAAGTTAGCTCTACGGAAAAATTGTGCAGTGAGGTGGATCTGAATTGGACTGCTGAGCCTTTCAAAGTGTTAGAAATACTTTTCACAACAGATTTGAATGGAATGGTAGAATTAAATTATTTTGATGAGGTATTTCAGAAAATCACGAGACTTCTGAGTACATGGAGGTGGCGGAATCTTACACTATTCGGTAAAATCCTGGTGATAAAACCATTGGCACTTTCCAAACTTACTTACTACCTGATAAATCTATCCAGACCACCAGACATTTTCATGATGAAGATAGAACATGAATTCTATAGGTTCATTTGGTCTGGTAAAATAGATTAAATAAAAAGAGAAACACTTATGTTAGACTATGACAAAGGGGGTCTAAAAAATGATCGACATAAATAAATACAATGATGCATTAAAACTGACATGGATGGGCAGATTGGTCCAAACCCCTGCTCTCAATATTTCCTGTAAGCAGGTGGATGTTACAGTGTTGATGGAAACGGGGGATGGTCGACAAAATTAAAAAATCCTTTCTGGCAGCAAGTGTTAATGGCGTGGATTTTTTTTTTATTCGAAATAAACTTAAAGCAACTGGAAGTTATTTGCAGCGGCCGCTATGGAACAACGCAGAATTTGCTGACAGCGGTTACTTCTTAAGAAAATGGTTTGATGTCGAGATAAAAAGTGTCAAAGACATTGTGAAACATAACGGAACTTTTAAATCCTTCGACGAGTTACAGTCAGAATTCAAAGTTCAATGTCACTTTCTTGAGTATGCTAAACTACTGCGAATAATTCCGTGTGAATGGAAGCAGGAAATTGAGCAAATAGATATTTGTACTGAGGAAAAACAGCACGAGCCCCTAATTAGCGCATTGTTGCTTTGAAATAATAACAGAAAGGTTAGATTCTTCTATGGAATGCTGCAGAATACATGTATTCCTACAGCACAAAAAACGTGGGAAAATAAGCTAGCAAAAATTGACTTGCCCTGGGAGATTTATTACCAATTCCTTTTTAAATCTTGTCAAGAGGTGAGACTCAGAATGTTTCAGTACAAGATTCTTCATCTTATTCTGCCAGTCAATAGTCTACTTTATAAGATGATGCTCACTCAGACTAAACTATGCACTTTTTGTCAGACAGAAGTTGAAACAATAGAACATCTCTTTTATGGATGCGAATACAGCAGATCCCTGAGGTTAAAATTGAGTGATGTAATCAAAGAAAAGTGTGCTAGAGAAGTAACTTTTACAGAACTTGTGGCACTTTTTGGAAAATTACATGAAAATGTAATTATCAATCATCAATCATATCATTTTACTCGCAAAAAGGCATATTTATCATCAGAGATTGAATGATTTGCTTCCAGACTTTGTTGATTTAACTTTTTATCTGTCCAGTGTCATTAAGCTTGAGTATATTGCTGCTTAAAAGAGAGAAAATATTGAAAAGTTCAATGATAAATGGAGTGAATTTATAAATGCTGGTGTCA
>JAWQFJ010014536.1:17500-21665 GCA_034096865.1 Theodoxus fluviatilis | reverse complement strand
CTCTCTTTCGATCGCTCTCTCCTCCTCTCTCTGCTCTCTCTCTCTCCTCTCTCTGTGTGTGTTTGTTGTGTTTGTTTGTGTGTGTGTGTGTGTGTGTGTGCGTGTGCGTGTGCGTGCGTGCGTGTGTGTGTGTATATAATTTCCTTGATTACCACTGACTTGTATTTTAGTGAGATGATGTTCTTTGTATTACATCTTCGGAAAATCATCTATACAGTTCTTCGCAGCTACTCGACACGACTCTTAGCCATCACGTGACAAATAGCTATTCAGGTGTTGTCTGCAACATAATCTCAGTAGGAAAATGCTTTGTGGCTGAACGATTTCCTTGTGACCTTTATGGAAAGGGAGAAAATAAATAAACCCCACACGTAACGTAATACCACTGCTCGTGTATAATTGTTACATATCTGAGTCGTTTGTTTACTGGAACATACATTTCAATCCTTTCATGGCATGCTATTTCAGGAGATTATTGTCACCGATCATTTCTAAAAGACTGCATAATATCGGGATCTTTCACAATACAGTGTTTCTACAATCTCTCCTTTAAGTGAAGTTGTTCTACAGAGGAGCATCCACACTTCTCATCATTCAAGACTGTTGTCCACTTTTTAAGAATGATGACTGGATGTCGCGCCATGGATAAAGCACACTGAGGCCTCCTGGTGTAGCAACAGCATGTCCCAGTAGAAAGAAGGAACGGAAAGGTTGTTGGACAATCAGATGATACTCGAAGGAAATATATGTACTTGTGTATGATGAGTAAGACTGACTTTCGTGAGGGGGGAACAACTATGAATAGTTGGATTTGGGAGTGGGATGGTGAGAGTAGCAAGGAGGGGGTAGGGTAAGGGGCAAGATGATGGAGAATGGAGGCAGTTTGAACGAAATTGGAAGGGGGACAAGGTCGACTGAAACGTGTGAGAAAGATGCATGTCTTTACAGGTAAATCCTGCACTGTCGATAACAAAAATGACTGCAGGAAAGAACAGTTCAACGGCCAGAGGAGGACTTTGCACCCTGATAACACGAACGGAAAGCGCAAAACCATCTCAGCTCATTTTCCTGTGGCCTTCGTAAACAAAACGCCGCTTCTCGATTAGAGTGAGTCCCCCCCTCCCCCCCCCCCCCCCCCCCCCCTCGCAATTTGCAAGTCAAATAATTTTTGCAGCCTTCTCTGTCCACTGCAGCCAAGGCTTTCATAATTTTGAAGACTCACAAGATAAATATTCTTTTTTCAGTCGCGTAGCGAGTTAGAGAATTTATGTTGGACGGGGGTTGCGCGCGCTCTCTCTCTCTCTCGTCATACTCTACTCATCTACACTTCTCCCTCATCTCTCTCGCGTCTCTCTCTCTTCTCTCACACACACAACACAACGTCTCTCTTCTCGCCTCCCTCTCTCTCTCGTCTCTCTCTCTCGTCTCCCTCTCTCTCTACGTTCCCTTCTCCTCTCTCTCCTCATCGCGCTCTCTCTCTCTCTCTCTCTCTCTCTCTCAGCGACGCGCGTCAAGTAGCCGCCTTTACTTCGGCTCTGATACATTCTTGATCAGAAAGCAACGCCATGCCAGTCGCCGGTTTTTCAGCAGCTGTTTAAGCGTCGTTGTTGTCCCTGTTAGCCGGCGAGGAAATGTCATCTTGGAAAATTTCCGGCGAACCTAGCAGAACTGTGGTTATCCTACATGAGGTTCAGGCAACGGGATGGTCAGCCATTGCTCGTCAGCCACTGCAGCAACAAAGGAACGTGGAAGAGAAAACCACCTTCCCAGCAGAGACGAGACCAGTGACGGGCAGAGAAGTATAGAACTTTTGGTGAGCCCGATGCTCTCATCGAGAATGATCAAATGTGTAATGTCGCCAACATTGCTTTTGATACTGCTCCTGCTGCACGAAATGCACGGGCTACAATGGAGCATACCACCCCAGCAGCTGTGACCTTTGACATCCCAGATGAACACACTTGCTTGGCCACGGAGAATGCAGGAGGACATACTAGCCAGTTACCAGGACCCGATCGCGACGACAACGATGGTATGCTCTCCTTGCCAACTTCGACTGCCAGAGAAACACAACTGAAGACATCAGGGCAGCGCTTGACAACTTTGCAAAGCAGTTCAAAGAACGTGTGTCCCAGTGCAAGCAATATGTTCGGGAAATAAGACGTGACATTGCTACTGCTTGTACTCCACGTCATGAGGCAGACAGACTCAGACAACCTAAGGCACAACTAGCTGCAGACTCCACTGAAGAAGCCCTCAGAAGCAAGTCCCAAACAGCGAAAGTATTCCACATTCGCCCACGATCACCATTCGCGACATCCAATGGGCAGTGGCTGATGTGCGCCTCCATGGCGGGGCTGTATGGCGCGCCACCATGGCAGGAGCTGATCGTTGGTTCGACCTCGGCAGAACCAGGTAGGAGGGGCGAACGTGTCGGCCTTGGTGACGACAGTCTTGCGATCGGACTTCGCGAACATGAATCGCTGTATAGATCTCTTTACATTGCTCTGCGCGCGCCCTCAGTCCACTAGCTGGCATGACACGTAGTGATGTAGTAGTAGGTAACATGACCGTTCCAGTTAGATTTAAAACGCGCTCCCAGTCAATGTTTGTAATGGCTCGCGGCATGGGCCTCTACAATAAAATGGTTTCAGTTCAGTTCAGTTTCAGTTCAGTGCAGATTCAGTTCTCTCTCTGCTCTCACTCCTCTCTCTCCAGGCCCTCTCCCATCTGGCTTGGATCGTCTCTCTCTCTGGTGCTGCGTCTCTACGTCTCTCTCTCTCTCTCTCTCTCTCTCACTATCTTAACCCTGCACCACCACCACACATCCCCTCACCCTCTATCATTGTCACGATGCGTCGACCGACGGTATGTTTTTTGTAGCATCATCATTACAAGTACCTGGCCAGCTGGCTTTCTGGACCTCTTTACCAATGTCCACGTCTATATTTTTGGACAGCAATTTCCTGTAGGGCTCTGGGTCGATGGTCTGCATGCACGTTGGCTGTGTAGCGGCCAAAACAGTAACCTGGCCAAAACAGTAACCGGAAGTCATCGCAGAGTTATCTGCGAGGGACGTGCTTTATGCAATTTACCGCTCCTGCACCTGTTCTTCGCATGGAATATATTCCGACAAACGACGCATTAGTTGCTTTACGAGGTTTTGGTGCATTTGTGTAGTTTAACACATGATGTAGCGTTCAAAAAAGTTTTTCCCCGTGTAAAGCCGTCTCCCCTGCCGGAAATAATATGGGAGTCACCTCCCTGTAGTCTGTTTGTAGTCTGGTTTTATAAAACGCGACCGTTGACTGACTTGGCACGCCCGGGGAGTTATGCTAAGATCCGGCCGCGTTAATATATCTGCGTTTTGTGACAAACGTCTTGCTCGGCGGTACTGTACTCCATGCACCTTAACGGTGCGCGTGATTCGGGTGTAATCTTAAGCTAAACGACGTTCCGAATGTTTCCGACTTCGACCATTTCAGCAGCGCCAATAAACGTCGTTTAGCTTAAGATTACACCCGAATCACGCGCACCGTTAAGGTGCATGGAGTACAGTACCACCGAGAAAGACGTTTGTCACAAAACGCAGATATATTTAAGCGGCCGGATCTTAGCATAACTCCCCGGGCGTGCCAAGTCAGTCAGGCGGAGTGGCGGGTGCCGTCTCTTTTTAGAGTGGAATTCTCAGCACGTCCCTCGCAGATAACTCTGCGATGACTTCCGGTTACTGTTTTGGCCGCTACAGGCTGCTCGTCTCCCTCTCTTCCTTTCAACCTATTCGGCTGCCAGCTTGTGACGCAAACACCGGAACTAGCACAAGCGGCACACAGTGGCGTGTTGTTCAAGAGAAAGTGAGACTGTATAGGGGCAGGCTATATGACATTAGGTAGAGGCAGTCTGTATGAAACTTTGTAGAGGCAGGCTGTATGAAACTTGGTAAAGGCAGGCTGTATGAAACTTGATAGAAGCATGCTGTATGAGATTTGATAGAATCAGGCTGTTTGAGATTTTTAGGCAGGCTGTATGAGATTTGTAGGATCATGCTGTATGAGATTTTTTAGGCAGGCCGTATGAGACTTAGTAGAGGCAGGCTGTTTGAGACATCCTACAGGCAGGCTGTATGAAAATTGGTACAGGCAGGCTGTTTGAGACTTGGTACAGG
>JAWQFJ010014536.1:0-12500 GCA_034096865.1 Theodoxus fluviatilis | reverse complement strand
TAGTTGAACCCGACGGCATATCTGTGCACCTTCATCTTCAATCGCATCACGACCTATCACTTCCCGCAGGAAAAGCACTCTGATGAGCTCAGCTACGCAGCCACGTTTTCCAGATTTAGTCCGCATGGCTCAAACCTGTCTCCAAGTGACCTGGATGCAGACTTTTTTGACTCCTGACATCAAGAGACTATCGTCAAAACCATCCTCCTTTCTGCCGACCTGGACTTTCTGGAAGACGCCATTTTGAACTGGGGCATGGGCTGCTGTTTCTTTGCCTTCAAGGCTGGGGAGTCCTGAATGACCCGTGATATTTTGTCAGGTGCCGTTCCTGCTTCCCCTGTAGGCCATCAGATGCAAGCCAGAAAGGACAGGGCATTGCCTGGGGCAGGGAAGGAGGACAAAATGTGGCAACACTGCACGATGAACTCACGCCTCCAGTCTTGTCTTTTGGGGACAGCCTTCGCAAGTCGCCAGCTTGCCTCGGGCAAGAACGTAGATGACGTCACTTCGTGGGTCGTGATGCTGACTGTGGAACTGGATCACGTGACTAAAGCTGCAAGACTTTTATTCTTAATCCCGTGGTCAGTTTGGATGAAGACTTTCTGTGCATATCAAATAAGATGTCCAGTATCTTCTTTATTTGCAAACGCCTGATGTTGCACATCAAACCTTCTCTCAATTCGTGCCCAAAAGGTCACGCTGTTGGCATTGAAACGGCGCTGGCGATAAAGGTACTTTTTGTCGAAGTAGTTATTATGTAACATCACATTCATTTAGAAATCACCAGCTGGCAAGTCAAAAACATCGTCAGTTGATGGGCAAACGAACAATATGTCTTCCATATTGTTATTACAACCACAAGATCGTTAAGAGTAGCACACACACACATACACACACACATACACACACACACACAAACACACACACACACACACAAACACACACACACACACACACACACACACACACACACACACACATACACACACACATACACACACATATACACACATACACACACACACACACACACACACACACACACACACACACACACACCCGTAGCCTCTTGATGCCCCAGCGTCAGCTGGAACCCCTGGCTGCTGGGCTTTCGGGACCTGCTCCAGTTGCTCGGCCAGGGACCACCCCATGCAGTCATAGAGGCCACTGGGGGTCTCTGGGACAGGTTCAGATCAATCAGATATACAAAATCTACTCAAAACATCTTGAGAGATCAAACCCAACCTTCGCGCAATGACAAACTGGTCGCCAAAGGCCACATTGCCCCAAGAACATTACTGCTAGCATCTATCAAAGAAACAAATCAACACCTCTCACTAACTCATTTCTTAGAGTTGTGTTCTTCGAGTACAGTGTAAGACTAGAGCCACTCCAGCATTTGTTATAAGCATGCATACTCTTGACCCATACACACATCAAACATATTTACACATCAGTGATGTGCAAGCAGACTACACGGAAAGGAGGAATTTAGAAGGAGGACATACACACACACACACACACACACACACACACACACACACACACACACACACACACACACACACACACAAACACACGTGCAGACTACGTAGACAGACATGCAGAGGGCAGGGAGAGAGAGAGAGAGAGAGAGAGAGAGAGAGAGAGAGAGAGAGAGAGAGAGAGAGAGAGAGAGAGAGAGAGAGATGTGGTTGAGATGACCTCCTTGGTAACTACCACCTTCTGGCCTTGGTGATAAGCTACCAAAATAGACCGCACTTCCTCCTGCCTGCCTGCCTGGCCACCTCCACAAACCAACACTCCATACATAGGAAGAAAAAGGGGGTGGGGGTGTGGTGGGGGTGGGGGGTGGAGTGTTGAATAGGATGGGCTCGGGTTGGTGGGGAGGATGGCTGAAGATTGGCTGATGGAAATGGGAATGTGTGTTTCCGTCCAAAGCCCAGTGTATTTATATGTAGTCTAAGTATATGCCTTATACTGTATAGAATCTTTGTGTATGGAGACAGTGTATGCAGTGTGAGTGTATGGTGTCTTCGTGTATGGTGTCTTAGTGTATGGAGTCTTTGTGAATGGAGACAGTGTATGCAGTGTGAGTGGATGGAGTCTAAGTGTGTGGAGTCCTAGTGTATGGGGACTTTGTGTATGGAGACTTTGTGTGTGGTCGTAGTGTATGGAGACAGTGTATAGAGTCTTAGTGTATGGTGTCTTTGTGTATGGAGTCTTTGTGTATGGAGTCTTTGTGTATGGAGTCTTTATGTATGGACCTTAGTGTGTGTATGGAGACTGAGTGTATTGATCTTAGTGTATGGGGTCCAAGTGCGTGAAGTCTTAGTGTAGGAAGTCTGAGTGTATATAGTCTTAGTATATGAAGTCTTAGTGTGTGGAGTCTTAGTGAATGGAGTCTTAGTGTATTAAACTTAGTGTATGGAGTCTAAATGTATGGAGTCTTAGTGTATGAACTCTTTGTGTATGGAGTCTTAGTGTATGGAGTCTTAGTGTATAGAGTCTTAGTGAATGGAATCTTGATGTATGGGGTCTAAGTGTATGGAGACATTGTGTATGGAGTTAAAGTGTATGGAGTCTTAGTGTATGAAGTCTTAGTGTATGGAGTCTTAGTGTATGAACTCTTTGTGTATGGAGTCTTAGTGTATAGAGTCTTAGTGTATGGAGTCTGAGTGTATTACACTTAGTGTATGGAGTCTAAATGTATGGAGTCTTAGTGTATGAACTCTTTGTGTATGGAGTCTTAGTGTATGGAGTCTTAGTGTATGGAGTCTTAGTGTATGAAGTCTTAGTGAATGGAATCTTGATGTATGGGGTCTAAGTGTATGGAGACATTGTGTATGGAGTTAAAGTGTATGGAGTCTTAGTGTATGAAGTCTTAGTGTATGAAGTCTTAGTGTATGGTGTCCTACGTGTATGGAATCTAAGTGTGTGAAGTTTTAGTGTATAGAGTCTTAGTGTATGGAGTCTTTGTGTATGGAGACTTTGTGTATGGGGTCTAAGTGTATGGAGACTTTGTGTATGGAGTTAAAGTGTATGTAGTCGTAGTGTATGGAGTCTTAGTGTATGAAGTCTTCGTGTATGGAGTCTTCGTGTATGGAGTCTCAGTGTATGGAGACTTTGTGTATGGAAATTTTGTGTATGGATACTTTGTGTATGGAGTCTTCGTGTATGGAGTCTTCGTGTATGGAGTCTTCGTGTATGGAGTCTTCGTGTATGGAGTCTTCGTGTATGGAGTCTTCGTGTATGGAGTCTTCGTGTATGGAGACGTGTATGGAGACTTTGTGTATGGAGACTTTGTGTATGTAGTTGTAGTGTATGAAGTCTTAGTGTATGAAGACAATGTATGGAGTCTTAGTGTATGGATCTTAGTGCTTGGAGTACGAGTACATGTATATGTAGACTTAGTGTATGGAATCTTTGAGTATGGAGACTTTGTGTATGGAGACTTTGTGTATGGAGACTTTGTGTATGGAGTCTTAGTGTATGGAGTCTTGGTGTATGGAGTCTCAGTGTGTGTTGTCTTAGTGTATAGAAACTTTGTGTATTGAGTCTTAGTGTATGGAGTCTTAGTGTATGGTGTCCTACGTGTATGGAATCTAAGTGTGTGAAGTTTTAGTATATAGAGTCTTAGTGTATGAACTCTTTGTGTATGGAGTCTTAGTGTATGGAGTCTTAGTGTATAGAGTCTTAGTGAATGGAATCTTGATGTATGGGGTCTAAGTGTATGGAGACATTGTGTATGGATTTAAAGTGTATGGAGTCTTAGTGTATGGAGTCTTAGTGTATGGAGACTTTGTGTATGGAGTTATAGTGTATGGAGTCTTAGTGTATGGAGTCTAAGTGTATGGAGTCTTAGTGTATGGAGTCTTAGTGTATGGAGTCTTAGTGTATGGAGTCTTAGTGTATGGAGTCTTAGTGTATGGAGTCTTAGTGTATGGAGTCGTAGTGTATGTAGTCTTAGTGTATGGAGTCGTAGTGTATGGAGTCGTAGTGTATGGAGCCTTAGTGTATGGAGTCTTAGTGTATGGAGTCGTAGTGTATGGACTCTTAGTGTATGGAGTCTTAGTGTATGTAGTCTTCGTGTTTAGAGTCTTAGTGTGTGGATGCTTAGTGTGTGGAGTCTTAGTGTGTGGAGTCTTAGCGTATGGAGTCGTAGTGTATGGACTCTTAGTGTATGGACACTTAGTGTATTAAGACTTAGTGTATGGACTCTTAGTGTATGAAATCTTTTTGTATGGAGTCTTGGTGTATGGAGTCTCAGTGTGTGTTGTCTTAGTGTATGGAAACTTTGTGTAATGAGTCTTATTGTATGGAGTCTTAGTGTATGGTGTCCTACGTGTATGGAATCTAAGTGTGTGAAGTTTTAGTGTATGGAGTCTTAGTGTATGGAGTCTTAGTGTATGGAGTCTTAGCGTATGGAGTCTTAGCGTATGGAGTCTTAGCGTATGGAGTCTTAGCGTATGGAGACTCTGTGCATGGAGTCTTAGTGTTTGGAGTCTTAGTGTATGGAGTCTTAGTGTATGGAGTCTTAGTGTGTGGAGACTCTGTGCATGGAGTCTTAGTGTATGGAGTCTTAGTGTGTGGAGACTCTGTGCATGGAGTCTTAGTGTATGGAGTCTTAGTGTGTGGAGACTCTGTGCATGGAGTCTTAGTGCTTAGAGTCTTAGTGTATGGAGTCATTGTGTGTGGAGTCTTAGTGTATGGAGTCTTAGCGAATGGAGACTCTTTGCATGGAATCTTAGTGTTTGGAGTCTTAGTGTATGGAGTCATAGTGTATGGAGACTCTGTGTATGGAGTCATAGTGTATGGAGTCTTAGTGTATGGAGTCTTAGTGTATGGAGACTGTGTATGGAGTCTTAGTGTATGGAGTCTAAGAGTTGAAATCATTGTGTATGGAGACTCTGTGTATGGAATCTTAGTGTGTGGACTCTTAGTGTATTAAGACTTAGTGTATGGACTCTTAGTGTATGAAATATTTTTGTATGGAGTCTTAGCGTATGGAGACTTAGTGTATGGAGTCTTAGCGTATGGAATTTTTGTGTACAGAATCTTTGTGTTTGAAGACTTAGTGCATGGACTCTTAGTGTACTGAGTCGTAGGGTTTGGAGTCTTACTGTATGGACTCTTAGTGTATGGAGACTTTGTTTATGTTGTCGTTGTGTAAGGAAGCTTTGTGTATGGAGTCTTGGTGTATGCAGTCTTAGTGTATGGAGTCTGTGTATGGAGTCTTAGTGTATGGAGACTTAGTGTATGGAGTCTTAGTGTGTGGAGTCTTAGTGTATGGAGTCTTAGTGTATGGAATCTTTGAGTATGAAGTCTAAGTGTATGAATCTTAGTGTATGGAGTCTGTGTATGGAGTGTTAGTGTATGGAGACTTAGTGTATAAATACTTAGTGTATGGAGTCTTAGTGTGTGGAGTCTTAGTATATGGAGTCTTAGTGTATGGATCTTAGTGTATGGAGACTTAGTGTATGAAATCTTTGAGTATGGAGTCTTTGTGTATGGATCTGTGTGTATGGAGACTTATTGTATGGAGTCGTAGTGTATGGAGTCTTAGTGTATTGAGTCTTAGTGTATTAAATTTAGTGTATAGAGTCTAAAGTGTATGGAGACTTAGTGTATGGAGTCTTAGTGTAAGGACCTCAGTGATGGAGTCCAAGTACATGTAAATGTAGTCTTAGATAATGGCGTCCTTATGTATGGAGTCTTGTGTTCGGAATCTTTTAGTATGGAGCATTTGTGTATGGAGTCTGGGTGTATGGAGTCTTAGTGTATGAAGCCTTTCTGTATTGAGTATTTGTGTACGGAATCTTTGAATATGGAGTCTTTGTGTATGAACTCTTAGTGAATGGAGTCTTAGAATATATAGAGAGAGACAGAGATACCGGATAGACTGGAAAAAGAGGTGATGGCAGAGGTGAAATAATGGGGGGCCTGAAGTTGGTGGGGGTGGGGGATGGGAATGGCCTGACAGTGGGGGAAGCTTTGGAAGTGGGTGGGTGGCTAAGGAGGCAGAGAGGGGCACAGTTGTTGTTAACAGTTTCCTGCGCAGATGATTGGTTGTGAGACTGTCAAGAATACCAATAAACCCACCAGGACACAGTCATTCCAAGATAGATGGTCAAAGGTGCATATGCTTTCTATGTGAAGACTGCATGTAGATGTCTTTCAGCAGCTGGTAGACATGGTTGCAGAGCTGTGAAATGTCATCCAGCAAATGCATACATGACGATAACAGATGAAGAATGATCGATTTATTGGAAGACTTCAAAATGTCGAACAAATCAGTGAATCATTTTCTTTCCATCTCTTGGGTCTTTTTTGTCTGAAAGAAGAAAAAAAACTATTTTAAAATTGTGCTTGTCTCTTTTTGATCTGAGTCCAATGAAATAGTTATGCTCCAAAAAGAAGACATTTTAATTTAGATGTCATGATAAAAAGCACATCGTTTAAACAAAAAGACGGGGCAGATTACAAAATACAAACTTTGATTCAGTTGGTGCATGTTCACCATAATATTTTCTTCGTGGCAATGCATGAAAATGTTTCATTACTGGAGACAGTCGTTTATTCAACGACGAAATGGCTTCCCATACACAAACAGGGCATGTTATTCAAGCGAACAATTGTTGGCTTTCTGTGGATTTAGAAACCTCGACAGCGAGCTAACCAGAATTGCTGCGCTTCAGGAGAGAGAGAGAGAGAGAGAGAGAGAGAGAGAGAGAGAGAGAGAGAGAGAGAGAGAGAGAGAGAGAGAGAGAGAGAGAGAGAGATTCTCACCAATTTCAGTACAGTACTCACTTACCGGATTCTCTCTGATAGAAAATTCGAGTCACACCATGATTTTGTTTACAATTCGAATTTATGTTTAACACAATTAGAGAGAACATCCTAATATGGCAAGAGCTCGTCACCAATTTCTACCACGGAATACAGACTACTTCCAGAAACTGGGTTGCATTTCGAATGATCATTGCCATTAATCAGTCCTGCATTACTTCATAGGAACATGGACTCGTGAAATGACTAATTAATGATAGAGTTTTGAACAGACGAAGTTGCCGCATGCAATAAAACAGAAACGATAGCATATGAATGAAGGGAAAGGCACACACTATTTCGTTGACATCAACGTAGGTGAACTCACAAATGGAGAGGCAAATATAAAGGTTGACCTGCAGGTAGGCAGACAGACAGACAGACAGACAGACAGACAGACAGACAGACAAATACACACACACGCACGCACGCACGCACACACACACGAACACACGCACGCTACACACACACACACACACGCACACACACACGCACATCACGCATACACACACACACACACAAACACACACACACACACACTCAAACACAGCACAATTAACACACTAACACGCACAATGCATGTATGCACGCACGTATGCACTCACATACACATATACGCGCAGAGAGAGAGAGAGAGAGAGAGAGAGAGAGAGAGAGAGAGATGTCTTCATTCAGCATCCTTACCCTCAGGCAGATCAGCGTCTGATGATGACCACACGCTCACCACCTACCCAAGTATTTTTACCATCACTTCTCAATCATTTTGACCTTTGACCTGAAAAAACAACAACTGCGAGATCGTCTGCTCTTGAGTTTATCTTTATTCCAGTGCAGTGAATGCCACGCAGGTGGTGAAGATTCCCTCCCACTCTGATATATACAAACTCCATCCACAGTCCTCTCTGACTTTCAGGCTTGCGAGAGGGATCGGCTGTTTTGCTTTTCTCGAGGATCTGTGCGGAACATAATGTAAACAAGAGCATCGGCCTCAGCTCTTCAGCCTTGGGAGCAATCCTCGAGTTTTCCATGATGATGTTTACACACAAACAGCAACAGTGTGCCAATGCTGCATTGCTGCACACCATGATGCCAAGTTCTTCTCTTTAAATGCTACTTACTTACTTACTTACTTACTTACTCACTTACGCCTTTGACCCCTCCTGGGGCATAGGCCGCCAACAAGGGTTCTCCAGCCACCCCGGTCCTGAGCAATCTTTTCCAACTGTCCCCAAGAGTGGCCTGTTCTCTTGACATCGGCGTCTTTAAATGTTAGTTAGAAGGTATTGCGCATGTGTGCTCTTTTCCTTACGCAGGATTCTGGTGTACTCTTAGCTGGCGTGTTTAGAACCCCTGGATTTAAATAACAGAACAAAATAACCGATTCCATATTGTATCGTGTGTAACGTGCGAAGGCTTTTCTTTAGTTCAATTTGGGCGATAAAAAGTTCCTCTTCCACACCAGAATATGTGGTGCATGGTTTGAAGTTCGTCACATAGCACTCGAAATGACATACTTTAATTTGCGGTGAAAACGGCAAATTGTTTTGAAAGATACAAGCTGACGAGAGGGGTGCTTTTGCTGTTACTGTGTGTGGGTTGTTGTTGTTGTTGTTGTTGTTGCTGTTGTTGTTGTCGTCGTTTTCAAATTTTACCGGTAGATTTACATTTTTGTGAGTTTTTAGCTGTTCGCAGTTTACGTCTCAGATTTTACATTAAATGAAAGGCGGGGGAGTTGGGTAGTGGGGGCTAGGAGGATGAATACATTGCAGTCTGCTTTGTCGCGGCGTTTTTTGAATTTGCTCTCATGAAGACGCGTGATTGAACTGGGTCAGAGGTACTTTTGCATTGTAAGATGCTAAACCCGAACGGTGCTGCATATGTTGTTTGATATTGACTCAGGTGTTTACTATCAGTTTGAATGAGTCATTTGACCTCTGACCTCTTTCTTATCAACGAGCTAACAAAAATATCAAGAGGACAGAAGTGTCAGGTTTGACATCTGGACGGATCGGACATAACTAGACAAATTTGAAATGTCCAGACAGATTTGACATGTCCAGATTGTTTTGACATGTCCAGATACATTTGACATGCCTGGTCTCGATCATGTCTTCTGTCATGTTTGGCATCAGTGATGCGTTATTTATATAACTTTTGAAGCTAACGACAATCTTAGCACATACATATCAAACGAACGAAGTTTATCGATAGCAAATTCTCATTTACAGAAGAAAAAACAGTTTTTAGGATCACACTGAGCCTGAGTTGAGTTATACTATCATGCATTGTCGTTAAAGTACTTGCGTTTGTGATGAAATTGCGTAGGGTACGTACGTAGTGCACTGCGTCAGGTCAGTAAGCAGTGCCCGTGCTCTAAATGCAATTTCACTGAGTTTGACGACAGTGGCGCTTCGGACAGAAACAAACACGTGTCCATAAACATCGAGACTCGTGACATCACATTATTAGCTTTCATTTCACTGACGCCAACGCAGTCGATTAACTTACTAATGTGTTGTTGGCGCGAACAAAAAACAGCACATTTGCATGTACAATGGAGTCAATCAGCTCATCCAGGCTCTGAGCCACGCGTGCTTCCATAACAGTAGAGTACGTACAGGAGCTGGTTTATACAGCGTCTGCCTTCAGGCTTTCAGAACATTCCTGGCGGTTGTGAAGCGCATTATCGCACGATGGCAGTCGAGCATCAACAGAGCTGGAGCACTGGTGAGGCAGTAACAGTTCGGATAAGCATGGATCCTATAATTATAGGATCCATGGGATAAGGTATGAGCCCAGGCGAGGGCGCTGTGAATGCTCTCATGGACCCTGACTTGTTGTGACGGCAGAGACAGGTGTTTGCAGTTGAGATGATGAAAGACAGAGCGATGAAGAGTGGGTGGATGATGAAAAAAAAATCATGCTGGAACCACTTAATAACTTTCTTTTGTTCGTCTGTCTGAGCTGTGCGTGCGTGCATGTGTGCGTGCGTGTGTGTGTGTGTGTGTGTGTGTGTGTGTGTGTGTGTGTGTGTGTGTGTGTGTGTGTGTTTGTTTAGGTGTAGGTGTAGGTGTTTAATGCGAGCGCGCACGTGGGTGTGTATGTCTGTGTGTATGCATGTGTGCGTTTGTGTGTGCGCGTGCATTTATGTGTGTGTGCGCGCAAGAGAGCGCGTGCGTGTCCGTGTGTGTGTGTGTGTGTGTGTGTGTGTGTGTGTGTGTGCGTGTGTTTGTGTCTGTATGTGTGTGTGAATGTGTGTTTGTGTGTGTCTGTATGTGTGTGTGTGTGTCGATCTGTACGTGTGTGTGTGTGTGTGTGTGTGTGTGTGTGTGTGTGTGTGTGTGTGTGTGTGTGTTCCAGCCTGCCTGCGTGCGGGGACATTATGTCAAACCATCATCTCTCGCACGTGCTTATCACTGTAAAGCAATCATAAAATTTGCTGAAATCGTACGAGCAGACTTTTCCTGTGGCAAGGCCATTCTCTGTCTAACAATGCGCAGAGTGTACTTTGTTTTGCGACGCTGCTCTGCTTAGTGAATGCCCATTACTCAAGGACTGATCGAGGCACGCACATTGGCCAAAGGATGGCGATTGTTTCGTTAGGCATTTGAAACAGTCAGAGACGCTTGCGAAGCCCGAAGCTTTTCTCCTGCATCAACCTGTCCGCGTTAAGTCCTAACTTAATAGCCCGAATGTCAGTCGGGTGAACCGGCGTTCGGGGATCTCGCCGAACCTGCGTTCGTTCTCAATAGAGCGCGCCGAGACTGCTTGTCGTTCGGGTATGTTCGGATGGTTTGGGCGAAATGTGTGTCGAAGCCTAATTGATCAAACGAACTTGACGGAAGTGACAACTCATATTATTGTCATGGAGGTCACGGAAGAGAAACTGTGGTGTACTTAGTGAGGGTCTGTGCTCTCAGATTGCTGTCTAGTATCATAAACCGATTTGTGTGAGCTATTATTTTCTATACAACATCTGATGCAAAGAGGATCATAGATGCATGTATATTCTTATTCTTATCTTTGATTCTGGTCGAAATCTTTCTAGTCGAAACTATAACAGTCGTCGCCAATGCGAGTACTGCCATTCTTATTGTAAAAGTATGGTTTATAGAGGGCGAGAGGTCATATTAGAAAAGGCGTTGACAGACGTACCGTTTTTCAAGCCGATTTTGCTGCCGATCCGGTCTAGACCGTTGTGTAAAAATCGGGTTGATAGCCACACGCAACGATGCAGTCGAGCCGTGCCAACAGATGCTTCGGCGTGTAGATGCGTCGACCTGCATTTCCATTTTTAAAATGTAGGAGCTTTCACGACCTATTGATGCATTCAACATACAGCTTTGATAAATTAATGCTGTTCATGGCTTACATTTTCTTTGGATGGGTTTCTAGTATCCCCAAATACAGCGTTTTCTGTGCGAACCGTAGACATGTCCGCCATTTAATTGTCCAAATAGTCGCGAGAACGCCAACAAAAGCTCCTCCTCGTCAGAAGAGTCGGTTTCTCAGCCAATGAGAAGCCAGCTCCCAAAACACACGCTGCAAGCAAATTTTTGCCCGACACGTGCTCGCCGAACCAGAGCGAGCGTGGCTGTCGGGGTGTTCGGCGCGCACGCTCACGGGCAGTTAAGGGCGAACACAGTTCGGGCCGAACGATTTGGTCTGGCGAAAACTGTTCGGTGCATTCGCCGATACCTCGTTTGGGCTATTAAGTTAGGCCTTAAAGCTGAGTGAGTCGAAGTCGGAAACATTCGGGGACACTGTACCCCAGTTTTGAAATCTCGGCCTTACAGTCACGTCACTCGCACGCCCGGGGAGTTATGCTAAAATCCGGCCGCGTTAATGTACCTGCGTTTTGTGACAAACGTCTTGCACGGCGGTACTGTACTCCATGCACCTTAACGGTCCGCGTGATTCGGGTGTAATCTTAAACTAAACGACGTTTATAAATGTCCGTTCTCGTGAGAGATGCCGAGATTTGAAACTGGGGTACAGTGTCCCCGAATGTATCCGACTTCGACCATTTCAGCCCTAGTTAACGCTCGCTGTGAACACTTGTCTGTGAACTGTTTTGATACCTATCGATTCGAATCGCTATCATCTGGAGAACACATACACCTATGATACCGTAATAGGACGTTTCCAACTTCGAAATCGATGCTTCTAAAACCCGGTCAAACATCTGCTGATTCACACAGCTTGTCGCTGGCAGTGGAACACGTGTCGGGTGACACAGGAGGTGGGTCACAGGGGCAGGGAAATGTCACGTTGTGGGACTCGGATGGGCAACGATAGAGGCGTTCCCTCGTGACACAGTGAGTGTATTTGCACAGTAGGGTAAGTGACCTCGTGACATGCACTCCCGAAACGGAGGCTAACCTGTCCCTGCCTATTGTTTTTGGTCCTTTTAAACTGCAATAGCGCGAGACAACCAGACAGACAGACCGACAAACAAACACCCCCCACCTACACCAGACAAACAGACATACAGTACATGACATAGATACATACCTACACAAATACATACACACATGACACACAGACACAATGTACAATACACATAGACAACAGCCTGACAAACAGAATAAATCCAGACTCCTACATATCAGACATTACAGGACAGACAGACAGACAGACAATGCCACACCTACCAACATAGCCCTCATACA
>JAWQFJ010014535.1:15000-17500 GCA_034096865.1 Theodoxus fluviatilis | reverse complement strand
ACCTACCTATTTACCTTCCTACCTACCTACTTAACTACCTACCTACCTACCTACCTACCTACCTACCTACCTACCTACCTACCTGCCTATTTGCCTACCTACCTACCTACCTACCTACCTACCTACCTACCTACCTACCTACCTACCTACCTACCTACCTATTTACCTACCTACCTATTTAACTACCTACCTACCTACCTACCTTCCTACCTATTTACCTACCTACCTACATACTTAACTACCTATCTACCTACCTACCTACCTATTTACCTACCTGCCTACCTACCTACCTACCTACCTACCTACCCATCTATCTGGGAAGGTAGAGACGCAACTTACGTTCGGAACGAAGGAGAAAACTCATAATTGAAGAGGGACGTGTACTATGACTCAAGGGAGGCCACTCTCTACGGAAGTTCAAACAGGTACACCGTGCGTGTTTTTACGCGTACTACACAAGTCACGTGACTAGTTAGTCCTTATCAACCATGCCAGCGTGTTGGATGAGAACAAGCGGTTGATTTTAAAAACTCCTGGGTAAGCACAACTTTAATATTTTCACTAGCTGATGCAGCTCAATATTTCATTGTCACAATTAACATGACAAGAGTCACTGCCAAATTTTAAACGTATCGAAACTAGATCCGAGTTGGCTACGAGAAAATGGAGATCGAACTTCAATCCCTTCGTCGAGCAAGTTTCGATAATTTTTCACGTGTAGGTGAAAACGTTCTTCTCACCAGGACAGCTGGAGATGTATCATTGAACTGAGAAGTTGACATCGCGTAGTGCCGTGCACGAAACAGACGATGAGTGAGCGAAGGGTGTTGAAGTTTTCCATCAGGAGTAGATAAGAACCCCGCCAACGCGGAAGTGGGTGTGCAGACCATACGAGGTACAGGCACAGCTAATGGACTTGATCGTGTCAGAGGACAACAGGCAGTGAGCTAAGGGCGACTGCGCTGACTGTTCTTGCAGTCTGGCTGAATCGTTCGTAATGTTTTCGGTATGCCTAGTTTCCATGCTGATACTGTGATAGTGTGTTTACAGTGTGTTACCACCTGGTTGTGGCAATGATTTTTATAGACCATATCTAATAATACATTAATGGTTGTGGTCAGTTTGACAACACGCCTACACACGGTGCTTTGTAATATTTGACAGTGTGCCTGCTGCCCCTGTGGGTTGGGGGTGAGAATAGACCCACCTCGTCCCCCTACACGCCTCGTAAAAGGTGAACAGCTAGGGAAATTGAGACTTGTTGCCTCGTTCTTACTGTAACCAGTTCTAGTGATTTTCACCACCAATGTCCTTACATAGCCTTCAAAGACAGATAAGCCATAAAACCTCCTCCTCCTCCTCCTCCTCCTCCTCCTCCTCCTCCTCCTCCTCCTCCTCCTCCTCCTCCTCCTCCCTCCTCCTCCTCCTCCTCCTCCTCCTCCTCCTCCCCTCTTCTCACTCTCTCCTCCTCCTCCTCCTCCTCCCTCTCCTCCTCCTCCTCCTCTCCTTACCATCTCCTTGCTGCATTGGGAAGCTGCCGTTGAAACATGACATTTGTTTGGACTAGACAGCATTGTGCTTCCTGGAGTGAAGCAGCCAGCCAAAGATGCCCCCCTCATCAGCTGGAAGCCCTGACTGCTGGGCTGTGGGGGGTGCTCCAGTAGCCCAGCCAGGGGCAGCAGGGATTATTTTCACCATAGGGGACACCATTTGTGTTGATGAAACAACAGCTGTAAGACAGTGGTTGTGGTCATCACCCTAGTGGTGGAGGTGATAGTGGCAGTGGTGAAAGTGGTGGTCATAGTTTTGGTGGTGGTGGTGGTGGTGGTGGTGGTGGTGATGGTGGTGGTTGTAGTAGTGATGGTGGTACTGGTGGTGATGGTGGTGGTGGTGGTGGTTGTAGTAGTGATGATGGTACTGGTGGTGGTGGTTGTAGTGGTGGTAGTTATGGTGGCAGTGGCGATGGTGGTTGTGGTGGTGGTGGTTGTAGTGGTGATGGTGCTAGTGGTGATGGTGGTGATGGTGCTAGTGGTGATGGTGCTAGTGGTGATGGTGGTAGTGTGATGGTGGTACTGGTAGTGGTGATGGTACATAGTACATGTAGTGTGATGTAGTGGTGATTGTGGTGGTAGTGGTGATGGTGGTAGTGGGGATGGTGGTAGTGTGCTGGTGATAGTGTGATGGTGGTAGTGTGATGGTGGTAGTGGTGATGGTACATAGTACATGTAGTGTGATGTAGTGGTGATTGTGGTGGTAGTGGTAATGGTGATAGTGTGATTGTGGTAGTGGTAATGTGGTAGTGGTGATGGTGGTAGTGTGATGGTGGTAGTGTGATGGTGGTAGTGGTGATGGTACATAGTACATGTCGTGTGATGTAGTGGTGATTGTGGTGGTAGTGGTAATGGTGATAGTGTGATTGTGGTAGTGGTAATGTGGTAGTGGTGATGGTGGTAGTGTGATGGTGGTAGTGTGATGGTGGTAGTGTGATGGTGATAGTGGT
>JAWQFJ010014535.1:0-5000 GCA_034096865.1 Theodoxus fluviatilis | reverse complement strand
GGGTAAGTCACCTCTGATGCACAGAGCTGTGGTCTGCACACAGGAAAGGCTGTGGAATTCCTGCAGGGAGGCCCCTGTGGGTTGGGGGTAGAACAGACCCACCCAGTCTCCCTGCATGATTGGTGTGAGACAAATAACTAGGGACATCATGGCATGATTTGCACTCACTGTAAACTCTTCCTGTGATTTTTGTGCTGAATGGCCTTGCAATGTCTAAGAGGCTGATTGTCCACCAAGCACCATTCATTCAATCATTCTTGCAGGGAGGGAGGGAGGGATGATTGAGTTTTATGACTTGTCAGCCTTTGTAGGCTATATGAGACCATTAAAAACACCCAACAAAAACATTTCAGTTGTTAGAAAAATTGCAAGTCAAGGGTTTTATTTCCTAAGGCGTTACCACAAAACAAAGTGTTTGTACTTGTCACAAGTAGTAATAAAAAGATTTAGAATCTTTACTTTGGCTCGTTAGTTGTCTAGGGTAACTTGTATTCACTACTTGCTACCTTCCATTCCTCACTCAGACAAGGATGACGTACGTCAACAAATGAGGGATGGGATACCGAAATCAAACTTCAAAATACTTTTAATCATGGATAAACAAATCTGTCATGAATGAAAGTTTCATCACAATATTCAATAAATCATGAAGATACTGAAACGCATTGCTAAGTAAAATAAACCTTTCCCCCAAATAAACAATACTTAAAAGAAATTGGCCTGCCAAGCCAGAGTAAACCCGTACTTATCTGAGACTTGTGGTGGGGTTCAGCCAATCCGCATCGAGCGCGCGCGCACGCTCGCACGATGAATGAAATACCACACTGGAGGGGGGAATTGGGGCTAGGGATATCCGCTTACGAATGCACTTCACAACACACGACGAAACATGAGATTGCCTCGCCGAGAGACGAGGCAGTCGTTATTCTCGTTTCTCGTAGAGGAGGCAGATGTCTTGACTTGGACTTGATCTCGGGAAGGTGTAGAAGTTCCGGCGTCGATACGTGGATAGACGGCAGGGTAGGCAAGCAGACGACAATCTTCTCAGTGGACGTGCAGGCGGCAGGCAAGGTAACGTGGGAGGTCGACGAGGCAAGGGACGACGAGGCGAGGGAGACAGTCAGATCTATCTCGCAGGCGTCTACTCAGGCGTTGGAGAATCTCTAGAGTCAATTCCTCCATACAGGGAGGACAGGGCGCAGTTCACTTAAGAAAGGGAACTTTTCAGAGACGAGAACTTGAGATACCTTAAACGTTGTCTCTCTCGAGTCAGGAGCGAGGGCAGTACTCCATCCAGCACCCTGTCTACACATAGACACTTGAAGTAGGTTACTGGGCATTGTCCTTCAGCGGACGAAACTTCATCTGTTTTCACAGCTAGTTCAGCACGTGAACTCTCAAAGACAGGGCGCCGTCCTCACATGGGCTGTCTCTGTGAAAATTCTGCAACGGGCACGCTATGATTCCATAACACGGGTTTTTATACAACAGCAAAAGTCCACTTGCTGTCCTCGTCCAATCACATCGTTGGAAGGTGTCTTGAGTCACGATATTACACTAAACGACCAATCAATTGTTCACACAACTAGTCATCTTCTCATTGATCAATAACTGAGTTGTTTCATTAGTCTGTTCTCTAAAAAGTTCAATGAGGATTGGTCACTGGCTGAATGCGAACCGAGATGACTCTAATCTCATCCCAAACGTTCTACTAAGTTCGTTTCTCCATTAGAAGGAAAACAAGTTTCACCGTTCGATTTTCCTTCTAAAACTCCACACACCACACAAATCTCATTATCAACACTGGCTTGGCAGAAATATCAAACTACACTATAGCTTGGCAGATACTTCCCAACCCACTGTATAACATAACCACAACCAACAACAAATGGGAAATATGCGTTTCGTAACAGTACTTGATAAATTATGTGTCTAGACATGCTGTTTTGTTTTGTATTCATACCAAAAATTGAACTGGGTTTTGGATGAAAAACAGGCAGACAGACAGGCAGATAAGCAGTCAGGTAAACGGGTGGTTAAGCAAACAGGTAAACAGGTAGGCAGACTGGTAGGCAGGTATATACACAGGCTTGCAGGTAGACAGGAAAGCAGGCAGGTAGACAGACAGAAAAGCTGGCAGACTGGCTGTAAGCAGGTAGATGGACATGCAAGCAGGTAGGTAGACATGCAGGCAGGTAAGTAGACATGAAGGCAGGTAAGTAGACATGAAGGTAGGTAAGTAGACTTTCAGGCAGGTAAGTAGACATGTAAGCAGGTAGGTAGACATGCAGGCAGGTAAGTGGACATGAAGGCAGGTAGATGGACATGCAGGCAGGTAGGTAGACATACAGGCAGGTAGGTAGACATACAGGCAGGTAAGTAGACATTCAGGCAGGTAAGTAGACATGAAGGCAGGCATGTAAACAGGTAGACATGCAGGCAGGTAGGTAGACAGGTAGACATGCAGGCAGGTAGGCAGACATGCAGGCAGGTAGGTAGACATGCAGGCAGGTAGGTAGACATGCAGGCAAGTAGGTAGACATTCAGGTAGGTAGTCAGGCAGACATGCTGGCAGGCATGAAGGCAGGTAGGTAGACATGCTGGCAGGCAGATAGACAGGCAGACATGCAGGCAGTTAGGCAGGCATGCAGGCAGGTAGGTAGACATTCAGGTAGGTAGTCAGGCAGACATGCTGGCAGGTAGGTAGTCAGGCAGACATGCAGGCAGGTAGGTAGACATGCTGGCAGGCAGATAGACAGGCAGACATGCAGGCAGGTAGGCAGACATGCAGGCAGGTAGGTAGTCAGGCAGACATGCTGGCAGCTAGGTAGTCAGGCAGACATGCAGGTAGGTAGGTAGACATGCAGCCAAGTAGGTAGACATGCAGGCAGGCAGACAGACAGGTAGACATGCAGGCAGGCAGGTAGGTAGTCAGGCAGACAGGCAGGCAGGCAGGGTAGGTAGGCATGCAGGTAGGTAGACATGCAGGCTGGTAGGTAGACATGCAGGCAGGTAGGTAGGCATGCAGGCAGGTAAGTAGACATGCAGGCAGGTAGACATGCAGGCAATCTTTGAGAAACACTGCACTGATGAAAGGATCCACTGTGCCTCATTCTGGGCTGACTGGTTTTGTTCCACTTCCAGAATCCACTGCTGTCTCTGGCATCCAGGCTTTGCCAGTGTCCTGTAAGTCCTGGGCTTTGAGGCGGTGCAGTCTGTAGCATGTGTGTCCTGTCCTCTTTCCTCCAGCTGTCTGTGTGTCTGTCCCGTCCGTCCGTCCTTCCCTCTCCCTCCCTCTCTCTCTCCCTCTCTCTCCCTCCCCTCCCCCCCTCTCTCTCTCCTCCCTCTCTCTCTCTCTCTCTCTCTCTCTCTCTCTCTCTCTCTCTCTCTCTCTCTCTCTCTCTCTCTCTCTCTCTCTCTCTCTCTCTCTCTCTCATATACATGCATGTCAACAAACACCCCCAAAAATAAAATCACACACACACACACTCCTTCCAAAGTCTGAAATGTCTCACCTGCATCCAATTACCCAATTGTTGACTTGCTGTCTTGGAAACCACCACCAACACCAATCACCACCACCAAAAACAATAACCACCGACTACCAAATCACCACCAGAACCACCACTGTGACAACCACCATGATCACTAGCACCACCACTTCCACTAGCACCACCATCACAAGCACCACCAGCACTACCATCATTTCCACCAGTACCACCACCATTTCCACCAGCACCACCAGCACCACCACTTCCACTAGCACCACCAGCAACACCACTTCCACTAGCACCACCATCACAACCACTATCACCAGCACCACCAGCACTACCATCAATTCCACCAGTACCACCACCATTTCCACCAGCACCACCATTATTTCCACCAGCACCACCACCATCATTTCCACCAGCACCACCACCACCATTTCCTCCAGCACCACCACCATCATTTCCACCAGCACCACCATCATTTCCACCAGCACCACCACCATTTCCACCAGCACCACCACCATTTCCACCAGCACCACCACTATTTCCATCAGCACCACCACCATTTCCATCAGCACCACCACCATTTCCACCACCACCACCATTTCTACCAGCACCACCATCGTTTCCACCAGCACCACCATCATTTCCACCAGCACCATCATTTCCACCAGCACCATCATTTTCACCAGCACCACCACCATTTCCACCAGCACCACCACCGTTTCCACCAGCACCACCACCATTTCCACCAGCACCACCACCATTTCTACCAGCACCACCACCATTTCTACCAGCACCACCACCATTTCCACCAGCACCACCATCATTTTCACCAGCACCACCACCATTGCCACCAGCACCAATATGATTGTGGTGACCGTGGAAGATTCTGTTTGTTGCAGTGCCGTCCATCCAGCTGGATGCATCTCGTTGTGGAGGAGGGTGCTGTGTGGGAACAGACCTCTGCTCCCTGAGTAACCAGGCCAGCCCCCAGCACCGCTCCCGTGCCCCACCCGGGGTGTTGAAGGGTCCCGCCACCTGTGCTACAGCAGCCTTGCCAGGTACTGGAGGAGACTCTTGAGGCTCCAGGCTTTCCTCTTTAGGAGAGCAAGCTTTGGCATTTGATGATGTGCGAGGCGGAGTGCCGTGGTTCAATCCCTGGGTCGGGAGAAATCCGGATGATTAATTTCCTCTTGTGTTTCTTGTACAGCATGTCACTGCAACTGCACATGGATGGTTTTTGTACTGTGTAATGTGCATGTTTACATCTTTATTTTCCTCCTTGTTCAATGGTATTGGATATTTCATGGAGAAAACAACTGTGCAGTTACTTCAATGTGATGCAAAATGGTTCATCACCAACTTTGCATATGTAATGATGTATGATTCTGCTGAATGAGTCTCATACAAAGGAATATTGAACAACTTGTAGATCATGCTAACATCACATCGCATGTAAAGGTGTGTGGAAGACACAGTATAAATTCCCCTGTGGCTTGGGGGTAA
>JAWQFJ010014531.1:15000-20482 GCA_034096865.1 Theodoxus fluviatilis | reverse complement strand
GAACTGCTTTACTCCAGCCCTATAGGCACTGCCATATCCCAAACAAATAACTCTCTCTCTCTCTCTCTCTCTGTCTTTCAGTCTTTGTTTTTCTCTCTCTTCATCATGACCAAATTTGGCTGACAGCAAACTTGGGCCACCACGGGTGCCTGTCACATGCACTGTACTCAACACATCAGATGCTAAGGGTGAGGAGAAAAACAAGCTTAACATAAGCTAAACAAATTAATAAGCCACTTACAGACAGACAGACAGACAGACAGACAGACAGACAGACAGACAGACAGACAGACAGACAGACAGATAGACAGACAGAGACAGAGAGAGAGAAACAGAAGAAATCTTTTTGTATATACATGTATACATAAACCTCTCAAGATTCTCACTAACCAAATGATGGCTCCCAAGGATCGAAGGGCAAGGTCATATTTGTCATTTGCAGATAAGCCAAGAGCGTCCGCTGCAAAAGAAGAAAATGGTTTTTGTATCAAAATGAGTCAGCCAGGCATTAAAGTGCCAGTAAAACTTTGCTTGAGGCTGAAAGCAAGTGCCCATCAGGGTGAAAAAAATCAAGCTATAAAGGTGTAGTCAGGATGGGTTTATACAGTTACCAGTACCACATGAACCTTATTATTTTACACCCATGCATACATGCATGCATGCATACAAGCATGTTTGCACACAACCATATTTGCGTGCACACACGCACACACACAGAGTAAATTTTCTGCCCATCTATCCACACGTAAAATTATAATTGTACATCCTTCACTATCATGTATAACTTTCTGACATAACTATGATTAATACAAAACTTCGAACAAGTTGTGGTACCAGAAAGGTGAAAATTCCCCCCACCTCACCCACCCCTAAATTAACATATCCACAAATACTTATTACCAGCTGCAGTGCATTGTAAATAATACAGTGTCATAATTTTGATAGGTGCAGTATAAAAGTTACTCACCCTCAGACACCATTTTCTTCAGGGCACCGGGCCAGCGTTCCCCCTCGGGCTTTTCTTCATCTTCTGAGAGAACCTTGAGGGTCTTGGAGCTGTCCCAGAACTCTGTGCTGGGTGCCAGGGGTTGCTTGAGGACTGACATCAGGGTGGAGTTGATCAGCTGCATGATTCCTGCAGACATCTTGCCTCTCTCGTAGAGCAGTTCCACTGGAGTGTAGTGTGCCAGCAGTGTGCGCAGTCTGGAGCTATGTCTGTCGTCCTCAAACTGACCCAGCTGTTGTGGAAAGGGGACGAATGAATGAAGGACTGAAGGAAAGATGGAAGGAAGGATAGATGGAAGGGAGTGAGTGAGTGGGTGAATGTGTGGGTGAGTGAGTGAGTGAGTGAGTGAGTGAGCGAGCGAGTGAGTGAGTGAGTGAGTGAGTGAGTGAGTGAGTGAGTGAGTGAGTGAGTGAGTGAGTGAGTGAGTGAGTGAGTGAGTGAGTGAGTGAGCGAGTGAGCGAGCGAGTGTGAGTGAGTGAGTGTGAGTGAGTGAGTGAGTGAGCAAGTGAGCACTTGGGTGAGCATGTGGATGAGTGAGTGAGTGAGTGAGTGAGTGAGTGAGTGAGTGAGTGAGTGAGTGAGTGAGTGAGTGAGTGAGTGAGTGAGTGAGTGAGTGAGTGAGTGAGTGAGGGTTACAGGACCAGTACTCTGATTAACTTTAGCTCATAGTTTGTCTAAGAAAACATGATACCATCCTGTAACATTTACCCATCTTCCCTGTTGTTAAGGACAAACTAGACAACAGAGAAAAATGAGAACAAACATCCACAATTCAACTGACTTTACTAATGATTAAAAGATAGATAATGGTTGCTAAATAATCACTTAATCCTAACTTAGCCAACCAGCCTAAGATGCTCCACCCAAACTATACAAGATGATAAACACAACACTTTGTGGGAAGCCACCAGAACATGCTACTGACATGGAAAGTGCCGATGGTGGTGTCCACAAAGCAAACTCCAAATATGCTCTTTTCGCTTGACCTGCTTGGCTGAAATAAAATAAAAGTAGATTATCAGTTCATGTCATTTATGAAAGAGTACACTATCTAAGGCCATCCTCCAGGGGCCCTCTAGTTACATAGAATCCCCCCCCCCCCCCCCCCCCCACCCCTTCAATACAAATACAGATGTCATAATCTTGCATTGTTTTAAAATCAATTTACAGAGTCAACATTTTACAGTGAGTAGTGAAGTATTTAGTAGCTGCTTTATAAGCAAAATATTTCCAAAACTGTTCTTTGTGAACAGCAAAGGAGGCAGCAAAGAGAATTTGATCCAAGGGGCTGTGTTGTTGGATATTTTGCATTGATTACTTTTGTGTGAGGGGAGAAATGACAGTTACCCACTAAAGGACACGACACAAACAGCAGAGAAGAGAAAGCAGGTAGGCCAGTGAGCAAGAGAGAAAGACATGCAGACACACAGGCAAAGATGCATGCACGCATTCATACGCACACCTTACAGACACACACACACCTTACAAACATGCACACTCACACACAGAGGCACATAGACACAATGACTGACACACAGTGGAGAGAGAGGTCAGAGAGAAAAAGAATAACAGCAGCAACAGATGAAAAGAGGGTGGGGGAAGAGAATAGGTCAGTAGACAAAGGCAAATGGACAAAAAAATGGACAAGAATGATAGAGTAGGGGAGACAGATACAAACAGGGTATTCAACCCACAGACTTCTCCCAAATCGAAATACATCTTCATCACATTGCCATTCCACAGGCTGCCATCAGACACCCTCAAATGACTGACTGACTGAGTGACTGACTGACTGACTGACTGACTAAATAAATGAAGTTCTGCAACCTATCAGCCGTTTTGTAGGTTATACAAGGCGACTGACCACTAAATCACCGGAACTGGTTACATAAAGCAGAAGTTAATTATTGATATTTCCCTCAGTACTTGTCTCTTACAAATCACGTAGGATGATGTGGTGTGTCTACTCTTACCCCCAACCCACAAGGGATGAATGAAAGGATGAATGAAAGGATGAATGAAAGGATGAATGAAAGGATGAATGAAAGGACGAATGAAAGGATGAATGGATGGATGAAGACAAGCAGCCTATCAGCTTTTGTAGGCTACGCAAGGCCACTGACACAAACAGCTTTTCAATTAATAATTTCCCTAGTTATTTGCATTACCACTTTCTTTCCTCATTCCAAAGGGTGACATTCGACATCCCCAAGAGGCAGGTGAGCAATGCATGCTGTGTCATATCAGCAAGACCTGGGTTTTCCAATGTTCCCACCTTTTCACACACAGCCAGCAGGTACTTGTTGTGACCGTGGGCCACGTTGGAGTCGGCGGGAGAGTAGGTGCATGTTCCCACCGAGGTCACCTGACACACCTCTCGCTTCACCACCTTCTCAAACTTGGTCGGCACTCGAGGCACTGCAGGCACACATCAGGGTTTGATTAACAATACAGTGACAATACTTGATGTGACATGATGTGACATTACATGACATAGCATGACATAACATGCTGTGATATGACATAGCGTGACATGACATGACACATCATAATGTGACATGACATGACATAACATAATGTGACATGACATAGCATGAAATAACAAGTGATATGATGTTACATGCTGTGACATGACATGTGACACAAAATGACATAATATAACATACCACGATGTGACATGATGTGATGTGACATAGCATGCCACAACATGATGTGACATGACATGGCATGACATAGCATGATATAACATGATGTGACATGACATTACATAGCATGACATAACATGATGTGACATGACATGATGTAGAATGACATAACATGAGGTATCGTGAAGAGATATGTAATATGCTGTGACATGACATGTGACATGACATGATATAACATGCCATGACATGATGTGATGTGACATGACATGCGGTGACATGAAATAAAAGAACAATCTGTAATGTTTCATGTGCCATACAGGATTTTATAGAATTCTCCATGTTGAGAGCTATTCATTCACAAAAACACAACCTTTGTTTGTCCATCTCCTTTCTCTGTCCCTCTCCCTGCCTCTGTCAGTGTGCCTGGTTTGTCTGAAGCACTTCCACGAACACAGCAAACAACTGTGAAAGCGGAAGTTAATTGAAAAAAAATTACAATTAATGACTATAAATATTTTGAACTCCAAAAGATCAGTTTCCAAGTAAACCTAAGCCACAGCTTTATTCAGTGCTTGCAGCGCTCAGCGAGCCACTGCCCCTATTCCAAAGCCACAGCTCTACTCACACTGCTTGCAGCGCTCAGCGAGCCACTGCCCCTAAACCAAAGCCACAGCTCTACTCACACTGCTTGCAGCGCTCCGCCATCATCTCTGGAGTCTCCGTCTGTTCCACACGCGCCACTTTGTATCCTTTCTGTACCAGTGCATCAGCATAGCGGCTGTAGGCAATCTCTGGGAATCCTGAGTGGGCGTGGTCTCCCTGGTGATGAGATAAAGCCACTGGTTACTGTCTGTTAGCAACAATAACATCATCAACTACAACCAGCAACCATCAGTGGTACCATCACTATCACCGTGATCTACACCTGCATTATCATCATAATAACCAGCGTCACTGCAAAAAAATCTGTGATGAAATGTGTAGAAAAGCAGCTTAACTACCACAACAAGTGCAATCATCACTGCTTTAATCATCATCTTCTTCATAACCATTATAATCACTGTCATGAAGACAGATGTTCTGCATGGCTTGAAGTGAGGACCGACTTTCCCTTTCATTGCTGAAAAGAACACTGCCAAACATGAAGAGAGTGCGTCAAACTTGAAGATTGGGGAGTGCTTCCTTTACCGGGCCACGCTAGTGGACTCGTCCAAGGAAAGGGGTGCTTGAAGTCACCACGTGACGGGCCATATCACCCCATTGGCTGAGATTTGCAGGCGCCACTCTGCCCACTAAAAATTGCAGATCCTGTGTCCGTACGACGTTGTCCTACTTCTGCAACTTGAACCCAGCAATGGAGTTACGCTTATGATAAGGATGTTTAAAATAGAAAATGACATTTTTGACATCTACACACTTTGCCCAAATTATACAACGCCAAATGCAAATATCCTACCGCTTATCATGCATTCAAATGACGCAGAATCACACATAGGCGCCTGTCCCGATTAATATTTATGAGATTTGGCGCCTGGCTGCGGAATCCCCCCCCCTTTCTTGGACAAGTCCACTAATGTGGCCCACTAAAGGAAGGCTTTCCGAAGATTGTTTTCCCGGTGCCTGATCCATAAGCAGCTGGCGTCAAAACTGCACTGTCTCATGGCAAACACAGATGAAAGGCAGTGAAGTATGTATGTAAAGGTTCATTGAAATATCTCAAATGATTCATAATCTACATCTCGGAGTATGATGTTTCTGTGAAAGTAAAAGATATAAGAAGACCTGCTCACAGTATCAGAAATCCATCATGAGAACATTCCTGTCATGTGAA
>JAWQFJ010014531.1:0-7500 GCA_034096865.1 Theodoxus fluviatilis | reverse complement strand
GGCAAAGCCCATACGACTCACATGCTTGACCTTGACCTTTATATGACCTTGACCTTCAGGTGACCTTCAAGGTCAAGGTCAAACAACTAAACCTACCAATGACATCATACACTAAGAAATGCTTTACACATTTTTCCTACCAAAATACATGTGACCTTGACCCAAGTTCAAGGTCATCCAAGGTCATGCAACACAAAGCTGTTAATTCAAGACATAGGAAGCACAATGGTGCTTATTGGCACTTTCTACCATGAGATATAGTCACTTTTAGTGGTTCACTACCCCATTTTGGTCACATTTCATAAGGGTCAAAGTGACCTTGACCTTGATGATATGTGAACAAATATGTCTCATGATGAAAGTATAACATGTGCCCCACATAATTATTAAGTTTGAAACAGTTATCTTCCATAGTTCAGGGTCAAGGTCACTTCAAAATATGTATACAATCCAACTTTGAAGAGCTCCTGTGACCTTGACCTTGAAGCAAGGTCAACCAAACTGGTATCAAAAGATAGAGCTTGCTTTGACCTATATACACCACTTGTAGCTAAGGTCGCCATTCTCAATAACGTGGGAGAAAATTGGGAAAATGTGAAAAATGACTGTTTTTGAGACCACATTTATGGCTCCTGTGACCTTGACCTTGAAGCAAGGTCAAGTCACTATGTATGTTTTTTGAGGCCTTGTCATCATACACCATCATGCCACATTTGGTGTTGATAGACTTAATAGTCTCCGAGAAAAATCCAACGTTTAAGTTTTTTACGCCCGGACGGACGGACGGACGGACGACACGGCTGAGTACATAGACTCGCTTTTGCTTCGCATGTGAGTCCAAAAAAAAGAGAAAAGTCTCTATGTGGAAAAGATCCGCCTGACTAGCCAATCAGGACACAGCATTGGTTATGATGGCCAAAGAAGACATCAGACTTTTAAGTACACAATTAATGCCATTGATGTTGTACTAAGGACACTTGCCGCAGTCCTAAATCACTTGCAGCAAGTCAAAACATCAGCAAAGTAGACATATGCATCACCCAATTAGAACACAGTTTTTCCTTGATGTCGTAATTCAACCATTAGGGTCATCAGCACTGCTTCAAAAAATCATGAGAATTTTTTTAAAAATAAACATTTCAAAGGCACATATTAATTGTCCAACCAAATACAGCGTATCTTGTATCAGAAAAATAATAGACCAAATCCATGCCAAATTTTTAATTGAAATATGCATGCTGAATATGTACTGTAATTTTTTACATGCAAATCAAGTGGGTTTTTGACATACTCTTGACCTTGCAGACTGTACAGTGACTGTTACATTACAGTTAGGGCTAATAATCTTTGGTTTTATGTGTTTTGTTATGAAGAAGACAGGTGTTGAAGGGTGACGGGTAAGCATTCTGTGAACCCAAGTCAGTAGTGACTCTGGCGCAGTTCACAATGAATGCGTAATTGACTTGATCCTTCGCATTACAGCACTGTGCCAAAAATAGTTTGCTGAGGATACTACTTCCCCCCACTTTTTACAGAAATCATGCAGATGTCAAAACTTGTTTCCATTTCAAAGCAAACATTTTATTTTATCCAATAAACACTTGTTTATTGCCTCAACAAGCGTAATATATGAGTTTTGTGCAAAATAGTCTCAGAACTACTTTAACGGCGTATGTCAGGGAGCAGAGGGCTAACTCACAAGCCTCTCGTGTGACCTCTATTTGAATATTCCGGACGGAATCCATCACGTGATATTAACTGTGCTAGAGACTCTTTCGCCGGCAGGTGAAGTTTCTAGTGGACAGCAGATTCTTAGCTTCAACTTAAAATTATCTGTTGTGCACGGGAGGTAAGACAGAAAACAACAAACTGCTTGCCATCCCATCTTCCCTGCTCTATGAGCACTCGAGAAATCCACTATTCATCTTTGCAAAAGCATCTTCAAAGAAAGAGAAACTTAAAACATGTTCAATCTGGCCTCTTCTGAGACAAAAAATTAAATGTAAAAAAAGTTCAAGCCAACCTACTGACCTTATTTATTTATTTATTTATTTATTTATGTTGGCCATGTTACCATTACCACGTCTATTATTTTTGTTGTCTGATGTAGACTATGAAGATGATGTTGATCTTGTTGTTTTTGATGATGATGATGTTGATGATGATGATGAGGAAGAGGAGGAGGAGGAGGAGGAGGAGGATGAGGAGGATAACAATGTAGACGATAATGCTGCTGCTGATGCAGATGATAATGCTGCTGCTGATGGAGACGATAATGCTGCTGCTGATGCAGACGATAATGCTGCTGCTGATGCAGATGATAATGCTGCTGCTGATGCAGATGATAATGCTGCTGCTGACAACAATGATGGTAATGAAGTCAGTCATAATGGTGACAATCATCAATGGAATTGCTTCTTCTCTCTTCCTTTCCATTCCCTAGCCTTCCTAAATCAAAACCTTACAAAAAATAATCTAAGTCAAAACATTCTTCACAATAGTTCACGATCTTTCTTTTTCATTTACAAACAGAGTATTTGTAGTTAAAGAGACACAAATGTAACTGCTGTTGCTTTTTTAATATTCAACAATTTGACTACAGTATCTATAGAACACATGCTGTGCTAACAACAGCAAGCAGTTCCTGTGGCAGTCCCACTACTGACACAATTTGACTACAGTATCTATAGAACACATGCTGTGCTAACAACAGCAAGCAGTTCCTGTGGCAGTCCCACTACTGACACAATTTGACTACAGTATCTATAGAACACATGCTGTGCTAACAACAGCGAGCAGTTCCTGTGGCAGTCCCACTACTGACACAATTTGACTACAGTATCTATAGAACACATGCTGTGCTAACAACAGCAAGCAGTTCCTGTGGCAGTCCCACTACTGACACAATTTGACTACAGTATCTATAGAACACATGCTGTGCTAACAGCGAGCAGTTCCTGTGGCAGTCCCACTACTGACACAATTTGACTACAGTATCTATAGAACACATGCTGTGCTAACAACAGCGAGCAGTTCCTGTGGCAGTCCCACTACTGACACAATTTGACTACAGTATCTATAGAACACATGCTGTGCTAACAGCGAGCAGTTCCTGTGGCAGTCCCACTACTGACACAATTTGACTACAGTATCTATAGAACACATGCTGTGCTAACAACAGCGAGCAGTTCCTGTGGCAGTCCCACTACTGACACAATTTGACTACAGTATCTATAGAACACATGCTGTGCTAACAACAGCGAGCAGTTCCTGTGGCAGTCCCACTACTGACACAATTTGACTACAGTATCTATAGAACACATGCTGTGCTAACAACAGCGAGCAGTTCCTGTGGCAGTCCCACTACTGACACAATTTGACTACAGTATCTATAGAACACATGCTGTGCTAACAACAGCGAGCAGTTCCTGTGGCAGTCCCACTACTGACAACGATGCTGCATTTGTAGTGCAACCTGACTACCATTACCACCTTTGCTGGGGGGAGGAAGGAATTGTGGTTAATGTAACAAGGCCACATAAAAAGGGTCAGTAGGAAGGTCTGACCTTTTTGCCCTCTTGTTACTATGTATTTTTATCTATGGAGACTACGTTGTGGTTGCACATTTATTTGTGTGTATGTGCGTGACCATGTGTGTGTGTATGTGTGTGTGTGTGTATAGAATGTCATGAATACAGTTGATTCATCTGAACAATTATCAAAATTTTTCTCACACTGAAGGACACTACGTTGAAAAATGGGATTATAGAAAAAAATTATTTATTCAGCAAGTATGAAAGCTATGTTCATGAAAATTTTTACATTAAACATACACAAGAAGGGCAAAGCCCATACGACTCACATGGTTGACCTTGACCTTCATATGACCTTGACCTGCATGTGACCTTCAAGGTCAAGGTCAAACAACTAAACCTACCAATGACATCATACACTAAGAAATGCTTTACACATTTTTCCTACCAAAATACATGTGACCTTGACCCAAGGTCAAGGTCATCCAAGGTCATGCAACACAAAGCTGTTAATTCAAGACATAGGAAGCACAATGGTGCTTATTGGCACTTTCTACCATGAGATATAGTCACTTTTAGTGGTTCACTACCCCATTTTGGTCACATTTCATAAGGGTCAAAGTGACCTTGACCTTGATGATATGTGAACTAATGTGTCTCATGATGAAAGTATAACATGTGCCCCACATAATTATTAAGTTTGAAACAGTTATCTTCCATAGTTCAGGGTCAAGGTCACTTCAAAATATGTATACAATCCAACTTTGAAGAGCTCCTGTGACCTTGACCTTGAAGCAAGGTCAACCAAACTGGTATCAAAAGATAGGGCTTGCTTTGACCTATATACCACTTGTAGCTAAGGTCGCCATTCTCAATAACGTGGGAGAAAATTGGGAAAATGTGAAAAATGACTGTTTTTGAGACCACATTTATGGCTCCTGTGACCTTGACCTTGAAGCAAGGTCAAGTCACTATGTATGTTTTTTGAGGCCTTGTCATCATACACCATCATGCCACATTTGGTGTTGATAGACTTAATAGTCTCCGAGAAAAATCCAACGTTTAAGTTTTTTACGCCCGGACGGACGGACGCCCGGACGGACGGACGGACGGACGGACGACACAGCTCAGTACATAGACTCACTTTTGCTTCGCATGCGAGTCAAAAATATTAATGACCTTTTATAGAAATGCAATGCTATTTTATTTTTCTGTTTTATTTTAGACTATGCACAATTCCAGCGTCCGAGCTCTCTCTCTCTCTCTCTCTCTCTCTCTCTCTCTCTCTCTCTCTCTCTCTCTCTCCCTCTCTCTCTCTCGCGCGCTCTCTCTCTCTCTCTCTCTCTCTCTCTCTCTCTCCCACTCACACACATGCACGCACACACACACACACACACACACACACACACACACACACACACACACACACACACTACACTTGAAACGAAGGTCCAATTTCTATTTCAGCAAACTAGAGTTTCTTCTTGGACAGCTATGGAGCAAGAGCATTTCATCCAAAGGAAGAGTAGAAGAGGGACATTGTGTCATAAACATGCCAAATAAATGAAACACTTTCCAAATTAAACATCCACATGAAAAAAATCATCAATACAATACTAATAGGCACATATTTCAAGGTTTTCTTGGATGGATGGATGATTGGATGCATGAATAGGTGGATGGATGGATGAATGGATGGTTGGTTGGATGGATGGATGGATGGATGGATGTATGTTATGGCCTATCAGACTTCCTATGCTATATCTATTGTCCACAGAGCCGCAATGTTTTTTTAATAAAAATTAATTAGCAAGATATTTTGTTAACCTATATTTTAAATCTATGTTAATTTGCAAAGTTCAAACTATTACTGAGCCACATGCAATATTTCATGCTGGTAACTGATATAGTTTTTTAGATAGGAAGATTTTCAGTGAGCCATGCCCCCGCAGAATCACGCCTTATCTTGTTACTAAAAATAGACTGGCTAAAAACTATATGCACTTTTCTGGTAAATTTCAGTTCATTTGCAAAGGTAAAACTATAACAAAGCCAGACACCAAATTTTATGCAAGTATCTCATATAGTTTTTGAGATAATAAGCTTTTCAGTCAAGTACCCTCATAATTTCACTTTTTTCCATCACGCAAATCGGGGTTTTCCTCAAATTGATAACACAATATCTTGAACTGTAAGCTTTTTTGTATCTTGGAAAAAAATAGTGTCAAATTATATGATATAGTCTTCTGGTATAATAAGTCTGATAGGGCTCACTTCAATGGTTTTTGTTCAGCAGGCCTTCAAATATGGTCCTCGGTGATGTTTTGCACGTTGAAAATTCTTATTTTGGGCCATATTCAGCACCCTGTTGTACTGGAACTGCATTAAAGAATGGCTTCATTTTGCTTACATGAACTGCCTACAATATATTGATTTGGAATTAGGCAATATATGCTGTGTACCTTGTATGATTGGAGGACTGTTAGGCTGCAAAGTTTGGAAAATATTTAGTATTACTCTATGTTTCGCGTTTCCATATACAATAAATGCTGTATCTCCAGAACGAATCAAGATAGACACTTCATTTTTGTTTTATTTTAATTCTTTCATCAAGTAGTAAAAGCACAACACATAAAAACAAAACAATCTCTGAGTCAAAATTTTGGCTGTCAGTACCTACTCATAGGAAAGATGGGACAGCATGCACCTTTCACTTCCATCTTTTTTTAATGAGGACAGAAAACTGTTACGGGTCAGGAGGAAAAAAAGGGTTGGTTGGGTTATTGTAATCACAACATTTTTGTGTGTGGCCTTATTGTCATCATCAATGATCAGTGAGGTCATCATCAATGGTCAGTGAGGTCATCATAATCACCACAACCACCACTACCACCATCATCAATCATTTTCATCGTGGTCATCACTATCATTACCACCTCAATCATCACCATCACTGTCATCATCATCACTGTCCTCATCAATACTTACCTTTTTCACTGGTGAGTCAGGCTCCGACTCCGATGCATCATCAGACTCCACTGCCTCATTGACCCCACTGCTGACGCTGGCATCACTCTCACTATCATCGGACTCAGGTTTGAACTCATCTCCTGAGGGAAACAATCACACTTTTCCTCTGACTCCTGCATCAGGCTTTCATAGGCTAATATTCTCTTCTAATCACCTTCTCTATATCACACCAATACACACACATACATGTAACCCCCCTAACCAACTGCACACATATATATATGCAATAACCCCCCCCCAACCAACTACACACACATGCATTTATGCACGCACACACACATGCATACTTGCACACACATGCACATACACACACATGCACACACACACACATATGCACACACACACACATGCACACACACACACGCACATACACATGCACACACACACACACACACATTCACACACTCACACATACATGCACACACACAGACAGACACACACATACATGCACACACACAGACAGACACATACACACACACACACACACACACACGCGCGCGCACACACACACACACACACACACACAGACAGACACACACACACACACACACACACACACGCACACACACACAGAGACACACACACACACACACAGACACACAAACACACAGAGGCACACACACACAGAGACACACACACACAGAGACACACACACACACACACACGCACAGACACAGAGACACAGACGCACAGACACACACACACAGAGACAGACAGACACACACACACACACACAGACACACACACAGAGACACACACACACACAGAGACACACACACACACACACACACACACACACACACACAGACAGACAGACAGACACACACACACACACACAGACACACACACACACACACACAGACAGACAGACACACACACACTCAGACACACACACACAGAGACAGACAGACAGACACACACACACACACACACACAC
>JAWQFJ010014530.1:0-52261 GCA_034096865.1 Theodoxus fluviatilis | reverse complement strand
CGGACGACACGGCTTCGCATGTGAGTCAAAAACAAACAAATTCACTGTGTTTTCCTACACTGCTCTATTTATTCAAGAATACAACAGCTTTTGATGAGAATGCAAAAGTGCATAGAGTCTCCAAGTAATGGAGATACATCTGAAAATGTTTTAGGGTAAAACAAAACAAAAAATCCTACAATTACTTACGCTAGGGAAGTCAGCCGAGTCATTTTCATCTGAATCAAGCTCCCGCTCCTCTCGATGATCGATCTACAGACCACAACACATCGGTCGAAGCACGTGCTTGCCCTCTATCCCTCCATCTCCCATCACATCAACGTCAATAAACCCTTCGAATTCATATTCTGAGAGTCAAAATAGAAAAATAACTCCACAAGCGCTTCAACTTCTTTGTCAGTCGCCATACTGGCAAATAAAAAAGTCCCGTTTACAAACGACGAAGACGCAACTTCGTGGAAAAATTCGCAGAAATTTCGCGGCAGGTTCTCTTGATCGCCAAAATGGCGGATCTCATTGCCACGTGATCACTGCACGAGATTGTGATATTTTTAGAACAGCATGACTCGAAGGCCGTGTTAGGCAAGTAAACAGAGCATGTCACTATCGCTTGGCGCACTGATGTGCCGGCGGACGTCTGGGGAATGTACGCTGTGGCACATTAATGCGCTGGCGGCGTCCTAAAGGTTAAAGGAGGCCAGGGCGACTCGGAACTGGAGTCCATCAGATGTTAGAAGGCAGAAGTCAACCGTTCTTCTTCCAGTATGGGCATGACGTTTGTCACCATAGGTAGCTATGGCCAACCCACATTGTGCCGATTCAACACTCAAAGTCTCCACCAAGAGTTGTGTCTGATAAAGGAGGCTTAGACATTCCGTCCTTGAAGCAAATCACATCATTCTGAGATCAGGGATAGTTTCAATTCCATCCGTCCTGTTTCACTCGCTTCCAACGCCCCAACCTCTTGCCCAAGACCAATCTCGCCCCTCTCTCTCTCAAAAATCATCACGCCGTCCAGAACTGAATATGACGCCGTCAAGCACTGTATGACGTAATCAATGTCAAAGTTTTGTCAAAGTCAAATCATTCTCATTTAGCGCTGTCCACCATCTCACCACAATAAACTACTTTCTAGGCATGGCTGGTTCTCTAATAACTGCATTTATTTTAGGCCTGGCTGGCTTCTACATTCTTAAGTGTCCATTATTTAACACATGCATAAACATGCAGCTCATAACAGTATGCAGTAGTATAATAGTTCATCATCTGAACTCACACAGAAAACAGGGAGAAAGGATTACTTTAATATACACATGAGTAAACCCGTAACCTTGATTCCACTTGTGTTCAATTCTTACTAATGCGGAAAGGAACGTACCATCACACAACATGATGAGAAAATGCTACAGATATGAATACTGCCTGTGCTCTGGACCCCTTCCTTCAATCCCCCTGTCCTTATTGTCTGCTTAAAGACACCTATGAATGTGCAGTTTTCTTCGATATCCAAACAGTTCAAAGTGTGCATACACAGCTGCTAATTCAGATTATCTTAACAAGAGAGTCATATCCTCTTCTCTATCCCACAAAAGTGATTCCCTTTTGATGGCATCCATTGCTCAACTGGACCAAGTTTCATGGAGAAAAAGAACACAGTATATAACAACAGACATTAGCTCAAAGCACCGTAGTCAGTCAATATCACCAGAAACAAGCCTGGTATCAAAATTCAATCAAAGCAAAGATCAGGGATAGCACATCTACTGAGGGTGTGACGCAATGGTCACACAACCTCTTAGAGAAACATTACAAACTTGTCTTCCTGTTCTGTCCATTCTGTTCATGATTTGTTTTCAAATCTTCATAAGATTCTAATCATTATGAATATTTGACTTTAAAAAAAAATTATGCAACAAAAAAGAAAAAGAATAAAAGAAATTTATGGTAATCAACAGACTGTGTGCTATCCCATCTTCCATGCCCTATGAGCACTCATGGAGTCCACCACTATTTATGTTTTAAAAAAGCATTTTCAGCAAAAGAGAAAATGGATTTATGTTCAATCTGGTTTCTTTTAAAACAAAAAACCAAGCGAACAAAAAAAGTTCAGGCCAACCTAACAACCCTTTTTTCCCCATGTTACTATAACCATAACTAATTTAGTTTTTTTTCTCCCCCAAACAAAGTCTCATGTATTTCATCAAAGTGTTTACAGCACACTGTCACTTGATATATTGAGCTATGGTTGTTATATGACTAAGTTATCAAAGCACTTCACCTGCTGAGCCTTGTCAGCTGCTCAGCAATACGTACAGCTGGCTAAAAGACATAGAGTCAGAAAAAAGGAGACATAACAAGAGGGGGAAGAGCTACACCCAGCAAGACGAAGAGCAAGAGAAACCACTGCAGCCATGAGAGGAAGAGCTCATCAGCCTCCAAACCTAGGGAGCAGGTGAACTAGGACCAAAGGCCTGCCTCAGGTTATCGACAGGAATCAGCAAGAGGACCCGTGGGTGGGTAAAGTGAGCAGAGCATGTAGAAAAGATGGTAACACCTTCAGGAACTGCCCTGTTAAGAGACTGTTCCAGAATCGGCCTTTAGAGCTTGGAATACTGACTGTGGATGCACTGCCTGTGACTGAAGAAGACCCTCCCTCTCTCTCTATCACAGTATTGGCACTAAGAACTAGACATTCTTGTCCATCACTGTGTTGTCAACCTCTTGGAAAATTATGATTTGAGCAAGAAATGGACTGTAGAAACCTGACCCTTGGCAATTTTGTCATTTGTTGGGTTTTGTCACAAGGGTGATGGTATGCTGAAGACAGAGACTGACTCCTCACCTAGTGTAGTTGACCTTGTAGGAGCTCATATCCTCTGCACTGGCATGCTGGGCACGGCTGGTGGGTGTCTCCAGTTTCCAGTGGTTCAGGCAGTGCAGGAACATCTTGGCCAGGTCATACATGGTTTGCCACTCCTTCTGTGCCAGGTGACCAAACTTGTGCACCACAAAGTTTGTCACGCCCTGAAAGCACATAAAAGCAGGCATCAGTGTGGAGTGTAGCTTCCTTGTTTGGCTGGATCTTCAAGAATGATGTTTTCAGACTCCAGTGGGGCCTTTCAACCATGTTGATGTAGATGAGAGGTTTGCAATATAAGCTTCTACTATGCTTTATGCCTTGTAAGATGAAAGAGACAATGGTACTTTTGCAGAAAGATAAAGTAGCACACAAAGTGGGCCAAACACATTTAAAAGCCCATCTCAAGACATAAATAAAGCAACTGCCAAGTGCTCTGTAGAGAGATGTGAAATATTCAGGCTTTTTCTTTTGGGAAAAGGAAATGGGAATATTTGTAAGAGAAGCCAACCAAATGCAGTGTTGAACTAAGTGTCATCTGCTGTTTGAGCTGTGCGACTGCAATTCTGTGGGAGACGAGTGGTACATGGCTTCAGACAACAGCTGGAGCAAGGCCTGGCCCAAGGGTCTTACCTTGGCAATGCTGGGCTTCTCAAAGGGAGGGTTGCCCAGGGGCCCCTCGATGGTGGGGTTGCTCATGTTTAGGATGCATTTCCTAAGTAGCTGCCGATATAGAGAAGAAAACAAGCTTTCAGGGTCGATGAAGGGGTAGCTCATGTTCGTGATGCATCTTGTCAGCAGCTGCAGATAACCAAGAGAAGAAAATCACCTTTCAGGGTTCAATCAAGTTCATCTGATTTATTTCCATTTTACAGGTGAAACTTGTGGCCTGTAGCAATGAGGGATTTCTCTTTCCGTGGCTAGTTTAACACTGATTTTACCCCTTGTTGTTGTTTTTCACTAAGTGTATTCCTGGAAAAAATTACAATATTGATAGAAAAATTACAATATTGATAGAGAGAGAATAATACAATGTAACATCACCCTCTCTCTAGTACACAACAATTACAATTCAAACATAATAATGATGATAGTAAATGGAATAACAATAGTATGGGTGGATGAATGGATGGAGTTTTATGACCTATCAGCTTTTGTAGACTATGTTGGGCCATTGAGCACAAAAATCACTGGAATAGAGCAAGCACAATCAAGTCCAGAATTATTTGCCTCTTATGAATTGCATAGAGAGAGGTGGTGGGTATAATCTGACCCCCAACCCACATGGGGCAACAACAACAGTCATCAAAACATTAATCATAAACTAAACAAATCTAATATTAATATATGAAACTAGATAGCCGATGCAATTTGTGGAAATAAAACTAATAAATAATACCAAAAAAGGAACAAAACTTGTTCTGGACAACTTGAATTTAGGTTCTGTACAAAAAGGGCAAGCTTTTCTAGTTCAGAAGACTACATACCGAGTAATCTCCTTCAAGTCAAAAACAAAAAAGAAGGAAATGAATCATGTGAGCGGATGAACGAGAGGGATCAAACAAATGAAATAATTTTACTGTGTAGGCTTCTGGCCCATTACAGGAGTTAATCAACACAACAACAACAAACAAGAAGGGCAAAGCCCATACCACTCACATGCTTGACCTTGACCTTTACATGACCTTGATCTTCAGGTGACCTTCAAGGTCAAACAACTAAACCTAGCAATGACATCATACACTAAGAACTGCTTTACACATTTTTCCTACCAAAATACATGTGACCCAAGGTCATGCAACACAAAGCTGTTAATTCAAGACATAGGAAGCACAATGGTGCTTATTGGCACTTGCTACCATGAGATATGGTCACTTTTAGTGGTTCACTACCCCATTTTGGTCACATTTCATACGGGTCAAAATGACCTTGATCTTGATGATATGTGACCAAATGTGTCTCATGATGAAAGTATAACATGTGTACTACAATGTTATGAAGTTTGAAAGAGTTATCTTCCAAAGTTTAGGGTCAAGGTCACTTCAAAATATGTATACAATCCAACTTTAAAGAGCTCCTGTGACCTTGAGCTTGAAGCAAGGCCAAGTCACTATGTGTGTTTTGTGAGGCCTTGTCATCCTACACCATCATGCCAAATTGGGTGTTGATAGACTTAACCCTTACCGTGGCGTCATAAAAAAGCCATCACTGTCCTTCTGTGGCAAATTAACAAGGACTTCGGAAGAAAAAAACGCACCACCTTACTTCTTTTCATCATAGCTCCTTAACAGTACAACTTACACAGACACAATGTGTTGGTGAAATGTTCAGAAATGAACCATCAACAACATAAAACAAGCACTGTCTTTCTATTTTCAATCTATATTTATTCAGAATTTTTCAAACTGACAAAATTTGGAAATTTGAGGCATCATTAATTGGCCAAGCTCAATTGTACACAAGAATTTCCAGTGCTAAAATTATAAAGAAATTGTCTGAAGATGGTCTCATGATATGACATTAGGAAAAACAAATTATTTCTCATGCACTTTGTGTTCTCAAAATCATGATACATCATTAGGAAACCATGTGTTGTACAAAAAATCCACAAGGGTTATTTCCGGACACCTCCTGATACATTTATTATTTATATTATTTCTGTTCAGCTATGCAATACATGCTGACAAAATATGTTGCTAAAATGTTACTAATGCTCCAAGGAAAGAGAGGGCCCAACATTCTAAATGCCAAGTATAAAATCATGTATACACTAATTTGTCACCTTACATGCAAAAATATATGGTATTCCAAAGAGAATCAAAAAGAGTCCAGTCAACTACAGAAGGAATATTTGAATGCTAAGGGTAAGTATCAAGGAAGACTGAACCATTCTCATTCTAAAAAATCTGATTGTCTCATTGGCACCACCAGTGGAGGTGGAAGGGGTGGGGGAGACACCACCAGTGGAGGTAGAAGGGGTGGGGGAGGGACCACCAGTTGCTTCAGACTGCTGTAAGAATCTCTCATAATCAGTCCTCTTGTGGTATGCTTCAAAGCAAGGAGTCACACAGAGGGGCTTGTAGAGTAATATTTGGACAAGCTTGACTTGATGACGAGTTCAGTGATCAAAATGACTGCAAGGAACACGCACATTTCATCTTTGGTGACGTGACAGGTTTCCAGCTCAGCTGCGAAGTCGAGAGTGCAGCGATGGATTGGTCGTGCGGATCTTCTCAGCATACAGATTGGTCTGGTCAACCATCACTTCTACGATAGAGTCATCGATGAACAGTTTGAAGAAATTAATGGGCTCTGGATTCGAAGGCAAATTCACACACAGCTTCGATTCACCCGTGAAGGGGCATTGCAGCACTTCACTCGATCCTCTCCCTCGACCAGTCATTGTTTACATGCGTAACATTGTGATTGTCTCCGATCTCACGATCAGTCATTCAGTGGGTGCCTGGGCGATGGGAGACAGATTGTTTTCATCAGGGATGCCTCTTCGAATTGCTAAGTCTACATTGTCATCACTGTCATAATCGGAATCTTCACTGAAGTCTAGAAACTGCACATCTTCGAAGACATTTCTAGGACGCCGGCGCAGAGCAGCCATTGCGAATTCCAACGTTCGCTCGACGCACAACAACAACGCCTAAATTTAGCTTGCAAACTCGTTCTCGCAAAAAATCAAGTGCTATATGATAGTCAAACCAAGGCCCTATCTCTTATCTCTAGGTAGCGACCATTCTCTGCAAGCTAAACGTGCCTATCATGTAGCTGTAGAGCTAAGACAACACATGGGGTATCGAGCGCGTCTTAGTACGCGACTGCCACAGTGCCGCGCGCAGCTAGGCGGAGCGCGTCTCAGTATGCGACTGCCACGATAAGGGTTAATAGTCTCCAAGAAAAATCCAACATTAAAGTTTTTTTACAGATGAAAGGGCGCCTGGACGCCCGGACGAACGGTGACCTTGACCTTGACCTTGATGATATGTGACCAAATGTGTCTTATGATGAAAGTATAACTAACATGTGCCCCACATAATTATTAAGTTTGAAACAGTTATCTTCCATAGTTCAGGGTCAAGGTCGCTTCAACATATGTATACAATTAAACTTTGAAGAGCTCCTGTGACCTTGACCTTGAAGCAAGGTCAAGTCACTATGTATTTTTTGTGAGGCCTTGTCATCCTACACCATCATGCCAAATTGGGTGTTGATAGACTTAATAGTCTCCGAGAAAAATCCAACGTTAATGTTTTTTTAGGATTACAGGATGCCTAGACGCCCGGACACCCGGACGCCCGGCGACATGGGTGACCTAGTATGAAAGTATAACATGTGTACTACAATGTTATGAAGTTTGGAAGAGTAATCTTACATAGTTCAGGGTCAAGGTCACTTAAAATAATATGTATACAATCCAACTTTAAAGAGCTCCTGTGACCTTGACCTGGAAGCAAGGTCAATCAAACTGGTATCAAAAGATAGGGATTACTTTGCCCTATATACCATATATAGGTCAGGTATCCAATCTCGAAAACTTCAGTCAAAAATTGGGAAAAAGTAAAAAATGGCTGTTATTTAGATGGCCCCTGTGACCTTGACCTTGAAGCAAGGTCAAGTCACTATGTATGTTTTTGTACACCTTGTCATCCTACACCATCATGCCAAATTGGGTGTTGATAGACTTAATAGTGTCCGAGAAAAATCCAACGTTAAAGTTTGTACGGACGCCCGGACGTCCAGACGGACGAAACGGGTGAGTACATAGACTCACTTTTGCTTCGCATGTGAGTCAAAAACAACTGCATCAGAACTAGTTCCCAGTCATGAGAGTAATACACACATGGGAAATTACAGTCATTGACAATGACACAAAACGTTATCTGTGTTAAGTCTGTGATGGCTGAAGACATTTCGAGGGCAACATGCTTTGCTCCGCCTTGTGGCTGTATTCTTTTATGTCACTGTCTGGATGTTTAAGAGCCCATCTCAGCTGATGTGATGATGTAGCAGCTGGTGGTGTTGACATCAGGGCAGGGTGGTGACTTGCCTCCTCGCTGGCGAAAGCAACAGATGACAGGTCTGACGGGAGAGCGAGAGATTCACTGGCAGACTTGGTGACTTCTGATAAAGTGTGTTGATCACAAAGTTCCACGATGCCATCTCTAATTTGCCTCTTGTGATCCTTCACTTCTTCCTCCAAATGCTGATCAAATCTCTCACCCATCTCATGCACAAAATCAACAACATTGCTGTGATAATCCTCTCTGGAAACATCAGTTTTGAGAGATGGAGACTCAGCTTGGGTGTTGTCAGGATGGTCAGGTATTTGCAGGGTAGGATTCACAGTGGGCTGTTGACACGGATCCAAGTTACAATGTGCACTCTGAAGGTCAAAAGTCATGGTGGGAGTCGAGTATGACTCTGCTTGTACATCTTGTGAACTTTGGGCAATATCACCAATCAATAGGTAATCGAAAACACTGGCATTCAAATTCACACAAAAATTCAATTTTGTAACTACTAGATTAAGAAAATGGTAACGTTCGCTGCTCACCCAGTAGTCGGTGCTGTGCCACTTGTTGATGGTCTTGGAAAATTTGCATAAAGGTTTTTCTCTTCCATTGTCAGGTTCAAGCGCAAGGAATGGCTGGTCACCTTCACATCTACACCTTAGTGCCACGACAGCATTTTTAGGTTTTCTGGTTATCTTCCACAACAAGAGATGCTTCATCATCAGCAGAGACATCAGTAAGGTTTCTACAGTTGCAGAAAGTCTGAATACTGGCATGTTAACTTCATTATTTTTCTCCAGAACATAAATGCAGCAGAGCCAAACTAACCACAGCCTCTCGGCATGAGCTCATGACCTTGGCTGAATGAGAGAGAGAGAGAGAGAGAGAGAGAGAGAGAGAGAGAGAGAGAGAGAGAGAGAGAGAGAGAGAGAGAGAGAGAGAGAGAGAGAGAGTGAAAGAGAGTGAGAGAGAGAGTGAAAGAGAGTGAAAGAGAGAGTGAAAGAGAGATAGAGAGAGAGAGAGAGAGAGAGAGAGAGAGAGAGAGAGAGAGAGAGAGAGAGAGAAAGGGGGGGGTTTAAATGGTACTTAATGTGTTGAGTATGTGAGTTTTATCAATTAAAGTTGACCCATTTTGTTTGAAAATTGTTGATGGTCTGGCTGATTGTGGAGCCATATTTTTCCAGGTGGAATGTCTGGGTAATATATCCCTTGTTGCACACATAAAAGATGTTGCAAGCCTGCAAAAGAATCTTCATGAAACAATATCATGAGAATGAATCATGATTAATTCACTCAATTGAACACATGAACTAGAGGCTTGGCAAGTGACATTTTTTATCTGCAATTTTCAACAGGAACTGAGGAAATCAAAAGGTGACCCCAAAATATGAGACAAAATGGTTAAATATTGGAGCCAGTGACTAAGTAGTCAACTTTTTTTGCACAGTGATATGAACAACTTTTGGCTGCAGTTTTCTTCCAGACTACAAGATTCTTTCCCTTTTTTCCCCTCTCATATTGGCTAAAATCAGTAGTGTAATAGGAGCTCAATTTATAGCAACATTGGTGACTCAATTATCTGAAAAAAATGATTGAGCCTACCTCGTACTAGATGCCATCTGCATGAAGTATAGTGTAGTCATATAAAAAGCGATAACAGTCAGATATAGAAAACAAAATAATTTCCTGTCGCACCAGAGGGAAAGATAGCACAATAAGTGTTGCGCCACACTCCCAATCACAAACTGCACTGTTACCACAAGCGCTGCTCTCACAATGGCACAGTGTAACAACACTTCACTTTTCAATAGTATACTATAAGTAATGTCCATAACTAAACAATATCCCCTCCACTCCCACCACCCCCACCTCTCTCTCTCTCTCTCTCTATATATATATGTGGACGTCCACGATATTGCCTAACACTATCAAAAACTGGGGGTCTGGGTAAAGACACTTGAATAAAACTATCTAACACAGTCAGCATGCATATATTTCAAATTTATATGGGTTCTTTAAATGTTTTTGTAATGCTATGACCAATAGTTTTTATAGTTTTGCTTTGCAGAGATTCACAAAAAAATAATTAAACTCGTACGAAGCGGAAAAATGGCGCCGAAAAACGGGACATTTTGCGACGCCACTTTTGAATGCTTGTTATCTTGTGCAAATTCACCTTACAAAGTATAGATTGTGTGAAATAATTCAAGTTCAATTATTAATTTAGTCATATTTCAGTGGAAAGTCGCCACAAAATAAAAACAGAGGTAGTTCTACCGAAATAAAAAAGACCTATGCGTTCGTTACTCTCGTTTCTACCACCCTTGCTCAGAGGAAAAAAATCGAAACCAAACATGTGTACATAAATGTGTTGAAGAGAAGGTTCAAATTACTTTTCCTTTCATTAGTTTACTCATACAACTGCATAGTTTTATTCTTCTTTTGGTATTAACCAATTTCTTGGGACTATTTTGATGGTCAGCGTCGGTTGTTTCCCTGCGTTACTTACGGAAGGTATGCGTGTACCAAACGTGTTGCTATATTGTTCCGCACTCGAAACGGCTACAAAGGAAGCTTTTGTCATCCCGCAGTCAATGGACACGTTTATAGAAGGATACGTCATAGTACACGCGATTTTTGACCAATGAGAAGGCTTCGTTTCCTTCATTTCCTTCTGTTACGTACGAAAATTTGCTACACATGTGCGAAGCTTTCAGTTCGTTTGATCCGTTCGATCGACCATCTTCATCCAATTTGGGTTAAGTAAGGCATTCTACATTAGTTTTTTTATTAATACAATTCAATAGTTTCGTTCATGGGTCATGAATAAATACTTTATGACTAGTTTTTATCAACGCCATTCTGGTTTTGGTTTCTGGTGTTCCTTACGAAACTCAATCGTCGCGGAGGAGCTTATCACATCGATTGATTTGGTCAGAATCACATCATGTTTGTTTTCATAGAACTAATTTGATGTTCCCTCATGCTAGATATCAAAATAATACCTTTTATAATGATATACGCATGTGATCGTCACGCTGGTTACAAAGAAACCAAACACAGGTATGTCCCACCTAGTGTTAGGCAATATCGTGGACGTGCACATATATATATATATATATATATATATATATATATATATATATATATATATATACATATATATATATATATATATATATATATATATATGTATGTATTTGTGTGTGTGTGTGTGTGTGTGTGCAAAGTGCTGCTCTCACATACACAGCAGTGTGACAAGAAGTATCTGTCAACAGAAAAAAAATATTGGTAAAATTGGTGATTTTCCCCCAACCTTGAAGAGGTAAAAGTAGACTTGTTTGGTTTCTGGATCCTCTTCTTTGTGGACACACATGAAGAGGTTCTCCACATCCACAACAATTCTAAGGAGCCTGTTGAGTTCCTCCTCAGCAATGTTCTCCAGATTTGTGGTGTGAGCACCTGTTAACATTAAAACATTGGGTATACAAAATACTGTCAGGCTTGGTTTTCTATTAGGTTTAGACCAATATATGATTCGTAATAACTAAACATTTTAAAGAATGTTCAAAAACCACTTCAATTGAAAGTAGCCAACTTGAAAAGGAGAGTTCTGAAGCATAAACAAAGAATAGAATAAGAAAAACATGACTCCATGATCTATGTGATGGCAGATACATATAGGAATAGTACTAAATGGAAAACAGTGAAAAAATGTGTGCATTTGTGTGTGTGTGTGTGTGTGTGTGTGTGTGTGTGTGTGTGTGTGCAAGTATACAACTTGTATTTTATCACTTATTTGTGAATTGCATAAACTGATTCATCTCTTAATGGCAACAGCAATGCAGTTACTGGCAATGCCTTAATGTTGGTGAAATTTCTCTGCAACTTGTTGAATTCCATAGTTTAAAACAAAAACTTGTATTTCATCATGTACTTTCTGTAATTTGTTATGAGCTCACTATTTGTTTCAGAACTGCACAAGAAAAATAAAGTGATTATCATAATCACTGTTATTATCATCATCCTCATTGTTAAATCAAAGCCATACTTACCAAGAGTGTGTGTACAACTTCTGCAGGGGTCTGTAAGACTTGCCAGGGGAGCAGACACGTCCACACAGGTAGGGGCTGGGGGAGGGTTTGGATTTTTCCACCCATTGCAATTGCAGCCCTCTGTCTGTAAAATCAAGTCCCTTGAAAGTCAGTCACAAACTCACATGCATGCTTTTGCAACACTCACCTCATAAACTCTACATTGCTTGCAAATACAGTACCATACCAGAATGCTCTAGTGCAAATGGTATGGTAGCAAAAGGTAACATTTGAAGGCCAACACACCAGTAAAGATAACTTTACCATCATCCTAACCATCTAAAGAAAGCATGTTACCTATCCATCTCACATTGTCAAACCAAATTTTTGGGCGGGATCAGGTTATATGTCCACACACCGAATTTTGCTCCTTTCCATATTTTCCTTACATAAATTGAAATCGCATTAATCCATTTTGGAATGCGAAGTCATGACACTAATTTTTACCTCACTGCGTTCATCTGTGCAGTGTGGTACATGTGTATGCTTTTCCTTCTCTGGTGGATGGTTGAATTGATTGATGAATGGAAAGATGCATTGATGAATGGAAAGATGCATAAATTAATGAATGCATGGTTTGAATGGATGCATGGTTAGACAGACAGATAGATAGATGTTTATATGGGCGGTGTCCCTCTATCCTAGCATACAAGGTCAGCTGCTGCTCGATACAGGTAATATCTCCATCATCCTCTGCTGGAGTGCTGCAGTCCTTGTGTTTTCGAGGCTTGAACGAGCAGCACACATACAGCCGGCCAAATTAAACAGTGCTTTTGTGTTGGGAGGATTCTAATGGGTTCGGGCCACTGTGCCACGACTGGAGAGTGAGGAAGGGGGTGAAACGAATTTGTGCGAAGCGCCTTGGCCAGGGAACTTTTCGGAATGGCGCTATAAGACACCATATTATTACTGTTGTTTTTATAAACATTAAGTGACCGAGCTCATTAAGGCAACGACTGCATCATCCACAATGGGTTGATGTGCTGCATGCATCTTTTTAAAAAGACACTTATTTCCTTTCAAACATACCTGAAGAATATTACAAAATGTTTGCAAACGTGTTTTGATCGTCTTTGTTTGGAGTGCTTTACTGCTTGTACAACTGCGATCGCTCTTGTAAAGAGTAAATAACGCACAATACTTATACATTTGGAGAAGAAACATTAACTATATATCGGACATTCCTAAGAACATGCAACTATCACTTGGTGGACGCTACAGAAGTAGTTATCTGAGCGATGAAGACGTTCACACAGATTCAGAGTGCAATATTTATTACCTTGCACGACGAATATACTGCAAGTTTCTCGAGCTTCTTGTTCCGAGGAAAGCTCTTGAACAGCTGTTTTTTCTGTGCAATCTTTTGAAAATTGTTTGGACGACTCATTTCGACCATCGTCGCCTTCGATGGGATTGGTTTAGCACCAACATTGCCATTTTCTTCGATGGGTTCCTCTTTCGACGCCATGTTTGTCATAAGGAGAAGATTTAGGGGAGAGAACTGCGTCGATCTCCCGGAGGGCGTCTGCTCGCTGTATGAACAGAGAGTTTTGGGGGTGGAGGTTTCTACCACCACCACCACCACCACCGCCACTACTACTACTACTACTACTACTACTACTACTACTACTACTACTACTACTACTACTACTACTACTACTACTACTTCTACTACTACTACTACTCCTACTACTACTACTATTACCACTACTACTACTACCACCACCACCACCACTACTACCACTACTACTACTACTACTACCACTACCACTAATACTACTACTACTACTACCACCACCACCACCACTACTACCACTACTACTACTACCACTACCACTACTACTACTACTACTGTTACTACTACCACCACCACCACCACCAACACTACTACCACTACTACTACTACTACTTCTGCCACCACTACCACTACTACCTACTACTACCACCACCACTAATACTACTACTACTACAACTACCACCACCACCACCACCACTACTACTACTACTACTACAACTACTTCTACTACTACTACTACTCCTACTATTACTACCACTACAACTACTACTACTACTACCACCACTACCACTACTACTACCACCACCACCACCACTACTACCACTACTACTACTACTACTACTACTACTACTACTACTAGTACTACCACCACCACCACCACTACTACCACTACTACTACTACTACTACTACTACTACTACTACTACTACTACTACTACTACAACTACTACTACTACCACCACTACCACTACTACTACCACCACCACCACCACTACTACCACTACTACTACCACTACCACTAATACTACTACTACTACTACCACCACCACCACTTCCATGAGGAGTCGCTGTCAGACTGTCATTAGGATGTGTGGGGGTCACACATGATATTGACACTTCATCTTGTGTTGTTTGACGTAGACTTCACAGAGTTTTGAATGACATACCTTTTTCACGACATATGCTGTCATCCCAAATTTTGAGGGTAGGCTCGGTTATGTGCTTTCCCAACTTTTCTACTATTGACATCTTTGCTGCTTATGATTCTGATTTGTTGTCTGATACCAAACGAATGGAAAGGATTAACTTTGGTTTGATTAAAGCAAATGCCATTTAAAAAAACTGTTCGTCATTTTAGTAATGCAAAGCAAATGTGGCGTAGTATATGTGAGCTCTCATTAAGACCACACACAATCCAGAGACCTTCGGTCCCAGAAGTAGCTCAAAATTCTTGTGGGCGGCTTTACTCCTGGGCAGAGTGAGGCCATCATCACCCAAATAGGGAAGAGAAAGTGGGGATGGATTGGACATATGCTGTGGAGACCACCCGGCAGCATGACCCGCCAATCCCTCACTTGGAACCCTCAGGGGAAGAGGAAAAGAGGACGGCCCAGGAACACCTGGCGGCGAGACACTGGGGCAGAGCTGAGGAGAAGTGGCAACACCTGGACACAGATTGAGAGAGCTGCCCAGGACCGCGCCCGCTAGAGAACCGTCGTCGATGGCCTATGCTCCAGGAGGAGCGATGGGCCTAAGTAAGTAAGAGTGAGGCCATGCGCTTTCAAACCCTAGGTTGCGACTGCTGGGTCTTCTCAGCCCCAATCACTTGGCATCTGCCAGCTGCTTGCTGTGGGAGACTTGAGTGGTGGGTGCTTGTCCAGACCACTCATTCTTATGACATGCATCAGCGGTGGAAAGTTTCAGATTACTTATTTTCCTCTTGATGGGTATGAATTTCAGTCACTGGTCAGCAATGCAGCAACAATGACCAACAATATCTCCTCGGTCAAAAAAAAAGAAGGGAAAGTGGGGGTGGCAGTGTGGTGGTGTGCACAAAGAGGAGATAATTTGATAATGAAGTCAAAATGAAATCTTGCACCAACTCCAATTCTTATGCAACCCAAATATTGTCTGAGAAAAATGCTTCATGCCATATCAATTCGAGTTGACAACATCAAGTATTTTGGACTTCTTGCCAAGTTCCAAGGCAGATAGATACTAATGGATTTGCAATGTCATCAAACTATCCTTTACTCCATTGGCGTGGAGCATTTACTATGCTTTTGAACTCTGTGCTTTCAAAGTTACAAGACCAAGCTGAGGACCATTCTTATTTCTTTACACAAGTACAGGTGCATAGTTCATGTTATTTCCTTACACCCATTTGGATGGTAATGCTTAGAAAATTACATTACTGAGAACCTTCTCAGGTTCCTGCAACTAACGAGGGAAAACATGAACGGATTAAGTAAAATGCACATATTTTTTATTTCAGGATGTAAAATGAGAGTACACATATAGAACACAGTTGCTGTTCAAAGTAACAACACATCTACATTTTTTCAACTCTCAAGATTGACTTATCTGGGTATTAAAAAAAAATCACCAGCCACATTGTGAAAATACAACAATTATCTCAAGCCACCTAAATGTGTACCACACAATTCCAATGAATCAACTTTGTAGGACTTCTATGACAACATGCCCAGTGCAGCCAGTGAAAAGGCACAGTAATTTAGCCACAACCTGTAGCATCATCATGCACCCAAAACACTTGGTGTACCATTTTTGTTGGCAATGAGTCACCAACAGTTAATAGAATGTACATAACATAAGGACTTGTACCCCCCACCCCACCCCACCCCAAGTAATCTTTTTTTCCCTTCCCTTTTGAATGGCAAGTGACAGCAGACAGTTTTCTCCATAAACTCAGCAGAAATCCAGATGAAAGTTGAATTAGGCTATCTATGTCAATGCATTCCTAGAAAACATGGAAAAAAATCCCAACAAACCCCCCTCCAAAATCCATACCCAATAAACAAACAAACAGGTCTACAAATTTTGAAACAAAGGAATCATATAACTAGAGTGATATTGCAAAGTGTTGCCAAATATGGGCACAGCAGCAGTACTATTTCTCTTCAATGTCCTCAACCACTGAAAAAAAAGCCAACTCTTTGATTTTGGTAAGCTGTTCAGAGAACATGGATCTCTCTTCACAAAAATATCATAAGCATGGTGCCTGAGTACTCAGCGCAGCAGCATTGGCAGCACCTTTCAAACTTCTACATTCTAAAAGCATCATTTTAATTCCTGTAACAAGCTCATAAATTTCAACACTGATTTATCCCTCAATTGATAGTTTAAAAAAAGGGAGGGGTCGTCTCAATCACTCTGCCCCATATAAGATACAACAATGTATCAGGCAGAACTTTCACCGCCTGATTGAAAAAATTATTTTGTGAACATCAGTATTTCAAACAGTGCAACTCCACAAGCAAGGCAAGGCATTGGCTATGAGATTTAGTTTCAATTCTGTGTCGTGACCATAGTTTCATCCCCTGACTTGGAACCATAAATAGTCTCATGAAATGAAATATGTACGCATGTAGAAGTTCAGAGAGGGGGGTGGGTGGGGGGGGGGGGGGAGGGGGGGAGAGAGAGAGAGAGAGAGAGAGAGAGAGAGAGAGAGAGAGAGAGAGAGAGAGAGAGAGAGAGAGAGAGAGAGAGAGAGAGAGAGAGAGAGAGGAATAAGTAGGACCTAAATGAACAATCAAGAAATGACTAACAAATAGAGCTCTACAAAACCACCTTAATATAATACTATGAGTTGCAACAAATCCAAACCTGACATTGTGGAAAAACCAATGGCTAACAGACTTGTGAAAAGTGAGACAGCTAATGATCTATGGATCCATGGCATCGTACACAATTTACAATGAGCTTGGGCTTTTCTCAGGAGAGTCAGCTTGCAATGCAAAAAAGTGGAATTCCCTGGTCTTCCTGCCCACTTCACCCACTCTTCCTCTTTCATCTACGTAGGGATCAAAGTCTGGGGGATTGTATAATTGTAATAGATAAACACCGGCACACTTGTTTCTGCTCTACATTTCCTTCAGCTTCAAACGTGGTAGAACGATTATTACTGCAGGCTCAGTCATAAATGCCAGCAGTTTTCCCCAGAGTCTGTAGGTGAATCTTGATGTAAGTGACATGGCAATATGGCACCGTTTTGTGTATGTTATGCTACCAATATAAGATTCAAAAGCATCCACTGTCTAGTAAGTGTGAATGGAAGGCAGTTAGGGGCTCCAGTTAACAGCACTGTCTAGTAAGTGTGAATGGAAGGCAGTTAGGGGCTCCAGTTAACAGCACTGTCTAGTAAGTGTGAATGGAAGGCAGTTAGGGGCTCCAGTTAACAGCACAGTCCGATTCAGTTACTCCCATTCCCAAGAGGGCAGAAAACTGCTCTACTTTGTTTAGAGTATACAGCAAAAAACTTATATCAAGCAGATTCCCTATGTGCATGGAAATGATGCACATTGATTCTAAGTATTATGTAAACACACTACACTGAAAACAATCAAACAGCGCATTGACCTAATAATTACATAAATTACTTCCAAATTACTTTACAACAATTAATTGATGCCAGATCAACCTCTTCTGAACCTGCGCAAACTTTCTCATTAATGTGAGAGGGTTGCAAAATTATGTTTAAACTTGTGGAGCATTTCCTTGGGCTTTCATGACTTGTACAAACTATGATCACAGTTGACTACATTGTATAATGTATAACATGGGATAGTCAGTAACAGAATCTCCATCACAATTGAGGGATAGTTATCCAACAGCCTTTTGTTTTGAAGCCTGACCTTCCAAGATGTTTTACAGTAAGTTCTGGGTTCAAATTTAATTTTCAAATTCTCAGTCATTATTAGAATATACTTTTACCCACACACAATACCTTCATATTCAAACATGTATTCTTCCTTATTGGTATTTGACACTCCTGGAGGATTTTGAAAAACGACTTTAAAGCATAATGTCCCAAGTGTCTTCTCAACTTGTTTACTGTGTAAAAATTAAAAATAAACACAGGTATGTAATTTAAACAAAGGCAATCAAGCAAGATGAAAAGTAAAATCCATTATTTCCATTATCCATAATCCATCTTGAACAGTTATTGGTCTATCACATATTTTCAGTTTGAAACAATCTCAAAAACAAAAAGCAATGCAAGAGTTCATTTATCACCAGAGCGAAAAAGCTTCTGAAGGACATATTCATATCCTACTCTCTATTTTTTTCTCTCTATGTGTTTGGACTATTGTCAATTCAAACTTATGATCTCAATTTGTGTAAGTCAATGAACTTCACAGGATTAGTTCAGTCTGGTTCTGGATGCGCCGAAACACCAGAGACCAGAGCCCCGCTGCTCACCAGTAGCGGAAGCAGACAACCCCCACCCCACTGTGCACAAAAGTCGTGCAAGTTCAGGGCAGCAGATGGGCACCTGAAACTTTAACCAGGTGTGGCCCTCCCTCCGAGAGTGTCAGGAAGCTTAACTGAAACATTTGGTGACGGGGGCTCTTCCTCTGAAGACCGTCTGCTGCCTCGCTCCGTTGGGAGTTTCTTGCTACAGATTTCAAAATTGGACTCCAAGTTACAGAGACAGCATGCCCAATGTCTCTCTGTACAAATCAACTGATGCCTGCTACTGAAATGGCAGTGCAGATACAGCTCCAGCTCAAATTAGTTACATAACACCTTTCTTCAAAATGCAATTCAGCAACGGAACAAGACAAATGCAAGATGATTTATAATTTTCATTCCACTTTTCCACTCCATGACTGGCAGCTTTCCATGCCGGTCATTTAGAAAGCCATAGAGCAGTGACTCTGCGAAGGCAGAAGATCTAGGAAAGCTATAAATAAGCACCAGTCACAGCTGCAAGGTCACCACGCTATCATCACCATCATCTACTGATGGTCTTCTCCACTTCATAACAGGACGCCTGTAAACAATTAGATGCCCACAGATGAAAAGTGCAAAGTGTTCTCCATGTAATTATTCACAAGACAGTCCTATTCCTCCATTCGTTTACAGAAAGACACCTCTACTCTGAGCATGTGATGTGAACATTGCAGATTTTTTAAAGCATGATGAGAGAGAGTTGCTTGCCTTGATACACAACATGCAACATCTAAAATGCTGGATGACAACCTGAATGTTCTTGTCAACACTAGTGTTAGATGCACACTCCGACTTTGTCTCATCTGTCTTATTCTGACAGGATTGTTGTGCCCACAAATGACAGAAAATGAGTGATACTACCATTAACAATGTGTTAATGCTGGCAACTTTGGATACTACACCTGTAAACTCCAGTCTTAAATACTTCAGCTATCTGTAATACCATGCATACTTCAAACAGGGAAACATGAAACACACAGCAGTTTACATGTGACTGATTACTCAAAAAGCTGATATGTTGATGGATACGGATAGGGTAATTTACACATCACTAAGTACACCTTCATACCAAATGTAAATATAGAAAAGTTTACACCAACAGGACTGAAAGAACTGAACTGCAAGTAAGACGAAGACTTGTCTCTGGCTGCCAGGCCACTGGGTGACAGCGTAGGAAATGTGACTGACACTGATGGGCAGGGATGGCAGGCTAGACAACTTTCTAAACTGACACTCCCCATGTCATTAAGTGAAATTGTGAGAGTTTTAGTTGCTGCAAAGTATACAAAAACACAGCAGACCATCTAAAAGACTGACAAAATGCAGTGTTGATGTGTTTGAAGTGATTTGTGCATACATTAATGGTGACAAAAAATGGAAAGAAAAACAAAAACGAAAACAAAAAAACAACTTGTAATATCACTGAGTATGTGTGGAAGGGTTACTTGAGGTTAAAAATCATTGAAAAAGTGAGCAACTATAATTTGATATCTGAGCATCAGTAATTGCTAAATACCATGTCATGAAGAAGGGAGGCAATTAATTAATTACACTTCACCAGCAAAGCAACTATCAAGGGCTGTGTGCCATGAATACAAGGACATAGTCTACAAAGATGTGAAGTCCATCAAAGCATGAGGGAACTAAAAGACTTTTAGCTGAACTCATCAAATTCAAGCAAAAAGCTGATTACACTTAGGAAAGAAGCAATTTCTTCAAAATCATTACATCACAGATCATCAAAACCTCAGTCACATTTTCAACATTATTTGTTTTTCCATCAAGATGGATTTTCATTAATTAGATTTTGTATCAAAATACTTTTCTTCAAATTCTCTTGGAGTCAGATAGCTTGAGCCGTTGACAGCCAGAAAGAAAGATCACAATTGCAGACTCCTGGAAAAACCAAGCATCTCAGTGCCCACATAATATCTGAAAATGCACTGTATAACAGTGCAGCACTGAAGGTATGACGGTATGGCAAAACTTGCATGCTCAAGGGGAAATTACAGATAAAGTAGGCAAAGTTTTCCCCCCAAGTAACAGTCATAACATTTAGATGTAGAAATACCTACCATCCCATGAAAGGAAAACACCACACAGAGGTATCCTACAACCTACTCATTTGACAGCTTTGGATCACATTTCCACCCACAAAGACATGGAGATTCTCCATGCCCAGGGATGCTGATTTTCCCCACCACACACCCACTCTAAAAAAGTTAGTGAGGTAAGGAAAGCACCTGCTGCAATTTCCAACAAGAAGGGCAAAGCCCATACGACTCACATGCTTGACCTTGACCTTTATATGACCTTGACCTTCAGGTGACCTTCAAGGTCAAGGTCAAACAACTAAACATACCAATGACATCATACACAAAGAAATGCTTTACACATTTTTCCTACCAAAATACATTACCTTGACCCAAGGTCAAGGTCATCCAAGGTCATGCAACACAAAGCTGTTAATTCAAGACATAGGAAGCACAATGGTGCTTATTGGCACTTTCTACCATGAGATATAGTCACTTTTAGTGGTTCACTACCCCATTTTGGTCACATTTCATAAGGGTCAAAGTGACCTTGACCTTGATGATATGTGAACAAATGTGTCTCATTATGAAAGTATAACATGTGCCCCACATAATTATTAAGTTAGAAACAGTTATCTTCCATAGTTCAGGGTCAAGGTCACTTCAAAATATGTATACAATCCAACTTTGAAGAGCTCCTGTGACCTTGACCTTGAAGCAAGGTCAACCAAACTGGTATCAAAAGATAGGGCTTGCTTTGACCTATATACCACTTGTAGCTAAGGTCGCCATTCTCAATAACGTGGGAGAAAATTGGGAAAATGTGAAAAATGACTGTTTTTGAGACCACATTTATGGCTCCTGTGACCTTGACCTTGAAGCAAGGTCAAGTCACTATGTATGTTTTTAGAGGCCTTGTCATCATACACCATCATGCCACATTTGGTGTTGATAGACTTAATAGTCTCCGAGAAAAATCCAACGTTTAAGTTTTTTACGGACGGACGCCCGCCCGGACGGACGCCCGGACGCCCGGACGACACGGCTCAGTACATAGACTCACTTTTGCTTCGCATGTGAGTCAAAAACTGCTCAAAGTTAATGAAGGATGAGTGCCTGTTTTGTTTTTGAACAATGCAAGCATTAATGTACAAAGCCAGTCAATGTAAACTAATAGATCCCCACCAGGAGGTTCTGATTATATACAAATACAGATGGTTAGCAAAGCCACTGCCACAACTGCCCCAAAGCAATATATATACACAATATTAGGGATTCCAGTTTTGATTAATGCTGCATGATAACTTTGGACACCATGTGAACATGCACCCAGGCAATAAAGAGCAAACATTGTTTCCTCCTGAATAACAGAACTTGTTGATATCTTCAGGCAAGCATGTAGGAGAGCTCACTCGACTCCATGCCTAAACCTGCCAAAGCCTCTTTCAATGTCCATAGTTTTGCCTGCTATGTAAAGCATTCAACACAAAACATAGGTGACAGTGCCCCACTCCTTCCATTCCACATATTTCCACAGGATAAACTGCTGAGGATTAAAAAATGATTTTAAAAAGTAATGTTCAAATTACAAACTCCTGTCCTAAATGTACTCCAAATAGATGTTTAAGAATTAAAAAAAAGAAAAAAAAACTAAAACCCAAACAACCAAATGAAAAAGGAATACATTTAAAAGTAAACGTCCCTCCTTTAGTCCTTGTAAAGAAAATTTCCCAAGAATTTCTATAATCATCATTACAATGTCAACAAGCTAAAGAAAAACTCTTCCAATTCAAAAGAAAAATGAGGGGGTCATTTCCTAAAACTAAGAAGACCAGAAAGATCTTGGTCACAACTCAAGCCCAGCAGGTGATTGCATGCACACATATATGGTGCATGCATGCATACATATACTAAAGCAGACATCTGCAAGGACACACATGCATGGATGCATGCACACACAAACACACACACAGACACATGCACACATGGACACACACACATATATAGGCAAGCACACACACACAAACACACATATGCACACACACACACACACACACACACACACACACACAAACACACACAAGCGCGTGCACATACAACCAAGCATGGGAATTTGGAATGCTGGTCATCTCTCTACATGCCTATCTAGCTGAGGCAGCACAGCAAAAGCAACAGCATCATTGCTCCTCCTCCCTTTGCATGCCTCCTCCCCACTTTGCATGCCTCCTCCCCACTTTGCATGCCTCCTCCCCACTTTGCATGCCTCCTCCCCACTCCACGATGGATGACACCTTGCCATGCCAAGGTCCCTTCCAAACCATCCTTCCACTGCTCCTGTCAGCATTCTTTGATCCTGTCTTGCAACATCTAAAAACCCCTAATGTGAATGTTTTAACAAGCCCCCCAAATTGTAACAAACTGACAACATAATCTTTTCATCATTTCCTGGGAAGAAATGTCAATCATGAAGGAGGTATAAAATGCATATAAACACACACAAAAAATAAAAAACAAATACAAAAACCCCAAACCTAAATCATATGAGAGAAAAAAATAGGCACGATATCACTTTCAACAGCACAAGAAGAAGAAAATTTGCAAGGCCATTTGTAAAATCTCCCCATGACTACAATACTGGTCATTCCACCATGGGATAAACTAACAACCCAAATCCCAACATTTCTCTTTGTAATTCTGGATGAGAACATAGATCCATGTCAAAAAGACAAGTCATCATGATCAGGGCATGCTTCCTCTTACATCTTCCAGACTAGGCAATTTTAATAATAATCAAATTTAAAAAAGGGAAAAAAAAGAGTTAGTGAGTGGTATCAATCACAGATTTAATAAACTCCCCTTTGCAGCAAAAATTCCAGACAGAGAGGAGGCCCCTCTTGCAACACACGGAATAGCCACATTCCAACTATTCCAGGCCAGCTCAACCTGCATAGACAGCCATCAAACAGACCAGCAACCATCAAGACAGAGAAAAGGAGATCTGTAGGACACATTCTCATAATGGTAGGCACTTGATAAGTATCTCCTGTAGCCTCAAAAGGACAGGCTAGAGCGCCTAGGTCTATTGTCAGAGAATGCCTTCAGTCCTGCCTCAAACAGTCCTTGAATACAATATAGCTGCAGTGTCTAACAACATCAGCAAGTCAGCAGGTGGCAGCAGCAGAGTCTGACGGCATAGTAGAGGATATGTGTTGGTCAGGTGTGCTTGGACCCTGCACACAGCAGTCGTTGCCACTGGATGGGAGAAAGATGCAAGTTGAACGCAGAGTGCATACAACACCACACTGTGTTCCTAGCAGCACAGTTTCAGACCTGATGCATCCTTATCAAGGCAGAAACTCCATCACTTGAAAGAGGGTGGACCCTACACTGCCAAAAGACCTGGTGCTACACAAAGTCCCCAAATACACAATGCTGCTTGCTGGTCTTGGCTTTTGGAAAGGTAGAGAAACTACTGCAAAGAGGAGGGCCACTCAACAGCACAGTGCCGTACCAAGTTCCTGCCTGCACCTCTTTGGGACCACTCAGAGGCACAACGCTGTGCTCAATCTCTGCACATCCTCAGCAGCCCCACACGCAGGCAGCAGATCACTACTGCAGCATCAAGGACCGCAGGTTGTCATGCAAGATGGTGTCCTTCACATCCTGGAACACATGCTTGATGTTTTCTGTGTCGATGGCTGTTGTGTAGTGATGGAACAGTGGCTTGCTCCTGTCTCGCCGCCGGCTGTCGAACATCTTCAGCAAGAATTCCTTCACTGCCACAAGGTCGTGGGGGTCACCACTGAAGTCGGGAAGAAAGTCTTTGATGTCGACTCGAGCCACCTTCTCCTGCAGGAGATCCATCTTGTTCAGGAAGAGGATGATGGACACGTTGCTGAAGGACTTGTTGTTGATGATCGTTTCAAAAATGTCACATGACTCCATCAGCCTGTTGGTCTTTCGATCTTCCTGGAGGACCTGCCACAAAAGAACAAAAAGTCAGCTTCCAAAGGAACACAGAATATACTTCAATGACAATTTGCATTTAAAACGTACACTCTGCTTATCTAGAACCATCCAAGCTATTACTCAAGATTCTTTTTAACAATAACAGTCATCTTAATGTGATGTCCTATTCTGCCTTTCTCTGTTGCCATTCCCAGCCCAAAGTAGATGGCATTGTAGCCTCAACTGCTCCTTCTCAAGTTCCCCTTCATCATTGTTCTACATTTAGCAATCATGTGATAACCTTGGATAGAAATGGCTGCTTTGTTCTACATGGTTGCTAAATAAAAATGAGCAGGAGTATGAAGATTATAGAGATAGCTCACACTCCCCTTGGGAAGTGGTGACATGGGAAAGGAGGTTAGAGTGGAGTATAAGAATTTGGGACGTTATACGTTTAGAACAACTTAGTGTATAAAATGTTGCCATACTTCTCTATAACAATAAATACTAAATTCAGCATGCACAGCTGAAAGACAGTCCACACTATCAAATCAAGAGTGTATCAGCAGCATCCCTCATTCCAACAAATCTTTGTTACAACAAAAAGAACTTTCTGGAAACTATAGCTGCTGAATATGTTAATGCTTTCCCCTTTTAAATGAACTGTCTCAAGCTATTTTCATTGGAAAGTTCCTGAAGCTACAAGTTGGACAGAACTGTCTCTTTAACCTGATCAAATTCACTGGATGATGCCAGAAATAGGATGGATGTGATGCCCTCGAAGCACTGGAACCACTTTTGTCTCTGTGACCTCTGCCCACCAACATCCACAAAGAGGAAAGGCACGTTCTTGATGTAGATCTGGTGCTCATAGATGCCCTTGGTGGCCTTTCGGGCATGGAGGATGTCAAGTTTGGTGGGAACATAGCTCTGAAAAGGCACAGCAAAACACTCATGTTCCCACTGACTGCACTTGGCAGTGTCCAAAATGGAGGGCATTACAAGTCGGTGTGTGTCAGTGTGTGCCTGTGTGTGTGTGTGTTTCTGTGTGTGTATGTACGTGCATGTGTGTGTGTATGCGCATGTGTGCACACATGTGTATGTTTGTATGCATTTAAATGTCTGAGCATGTATGCAATAATGTGTGTGTGTGTGTATCTGTGTGTGTATGTGTGTGTACGTGCATGCGTGTGTATGCGAATGTGTGTGTACGTGCATGTATGTGTATGCGCATTTGTGCACACATGTGTATGTTTGTGTGCATTTATGTCTGAGCATGCATGCAAGAATGTGTGTGTGTGTGTGTGTGTTTTCTCTCTCTCTCTCTCTCTCTCTCTCTCTCTCTCTCTCTCTCTCTCTCTCTCTCTCTCTCTCTCTCTCTCTCTCTCTCTCTCTCTCTCTCCACCCCTTCCTATTCACCCCACTCCTATTTCTCTTGGAACACCCCCATGCAACATATAATAACATATACATACACACACACACACACACACACACACATTCTTGCATGCATGCTCAGACATAAATGCACACAAACATACACATGTGTGCACAAATGCGCATACACATACATGCACGTACACACACATTCGCATACACACGCATGCACGTACACACACATACACACACAGATACACACACACACACATTATTGCATACATGCTCAGACATTTAAATGCATACAAACATACACATGTGTGCACACATGCGCATACACACACACATGCACGTACATACACACACAGAAACACACACACACACAGGCACACACTGACACACACCGACTTGTAATGCCCTCCATTTTGGACACTGCCAAGTGCAGTCAGTGGGAACATGAGTGTTTTGCTGTGCCTTTTCAGAGCTATGTTCCCACCAAACTTGACATCCTCCATGCCCGAAAGGCCACCAAGGGCATCTATGAGCACCAGATCTACATCAAGAACGTGCCTTTCCTCTTTGTGGATGTTGGTGGGCAGAGGTCACAGAGACAAAAGTGGTTCCAGTGCTTCGAGGGCATCACATCCATCCTATTTCTGGCATCATCCAGTGAATTTGATCAGGTTAAAGAGACAGTTCTGTCCAACTTGTAGCTTCAGGAACTTTCCAATGAAAATAGCTTGAGACAGTTCATTTAAAAGGGGAAAGCATTAACATATTCAGCAGCTATAGTTTCCAGAAAGTTCTTTTTGTTGTAACAAAGATTTGTTGGAATGAGGGATGCTGCTGATACACTCTTGATTTGATAGTGTGGACTGTCTTTCAGCTGTGCATGCTGAATTTAGTATTTATTGTTATAGAGAAGTATGGCAACATTTTATACACTAAGTTGTTCTAAACGTATAACGTCCCAAATTCTTATACTCCACTCTAACCTCCTTTCCCATGTCACCACTTCCCAAGGGGAGTGTGAGCTATCTCTATAATCTTCATACTCCTGCTCATTTTTATTTAGCAACCATGTAGAACAAAGCAGCCATTTCTATCCAAGGTTATCACATGATTGCTAAATGTAGAACAATGATGAAGGGGAACTTGAGAAGGAGCAGTTGAGGCTACAATGCCATCTACTTTGGGCTGGGAATGGCAACAGAGAAAGGCAGAATAGGACATCACATTAAGATGACTGTTATTGTTAAAAAGAATCTTGAGTAATAGCTTGGATGGTTCTAGATAAGCAGAGTGTACGTTTTAAATGCAAATTGTCATTGAAGTATATTCTGTGTTCCTTTGGAAGCTGACTTTTTGTTCTTTTGTGGCAGGTCCTCCAGGAAGATCGAAAGACCAACAGGCTGATGGAGTCATGTGACATTTTTGAAACGATCATCAACAACAAGTCCTTCAGCAACGTGTCCATCATCCTCTTCCTGAACAAGATGGATCTCCTGCAGGAGAAGGTGGCTCGAGTCGACATCAAAGACTTTCTTCCCGACTTCAGTGGTGACCCCCACGACCTTGTGGCAGTGAAGGAATTCTTGCTGAAGATGTTCGACAGCCGGCGGCGAGACAGGAGCAAGCCACTGTTCCATCACTACACAACAGCCATCGACACAGAAAACATCAAGCATGTGTTCCAGGATGTGAAGGACACCATCTTGCATGACAACCTGCGGTCCTTGATGCTGCAGTAGTGATCTGCTGCCTGCGTGTGGGGCTGCTGAGGATGTGCAGAGATTGAGCACAGCGTTGTGCCTCTGAGTGGTCCCAAAGAGGTGCAGGCAGGAACTTGGTACGGCACTGTGCTGTTGAGTGGCCCTCCTCTTTGCAGTAGTTTCTCTACCTTTCCAAAAGCCAAGACCAGCAAGCAGCATTGTGTATTTGGGGACTTTGTGTAGCACCAGGTCTTTTGGCAGTGTAGGGTCCACCCTCTTTCAAGTGATGGAGTTTCTGCCTTGATAAGGATGCATCAGGTCTGAAACTGTGCTGCTAGGAACACAGTGTGGTGTTGTATGCACTCTGCGTTCAACTTGCATCTTTCTCCCATCCAGTGGCAACGACTGCTGTGTGCAGGGTCCAAGCACACCTGACCAACACATATCCTCTACTATGCCGTCAGACTCTGCTGCTGCCACCTGCTGACTTGCTGATGTTGTTAGACACTGCAGCTATATTGTATTCAAGGACTGTTTGAGGCAGGACTGAAGGCATTCTCTGACAATAGACCTAGGCGCTCTAGCCTGTCCTTTTGAGGCTACAGGAGATACTTATCAAGTGCCTACCATTATGAGAATGTGTCCTACAGATCTCCTTTTCTCTGTCTTGATGGTTGCTGGTCTGTTTGATGGCTGTCTATGCAGGTTGAGCTGGCCTGGAATAGTTGGAATGTGGCTATTCCGTGTGTTGCAAGAGGGGCCTCCTCTCTGTCTGGAATTTTTGCTGCAAAGGGGAGTTTATTAAATCTGTGATTGATACCACTCACTAACTCTTTTTTTTCCCTTTTTTAAATTTGATTATTATTAAAATTGCCTAGTCTGGAAGATGTAAGAGGAAGCATGCCCTGATCATGATGACTTGTCTTTTTGACATGGATCTATGTTCTCATCCAGAATTACAAAGAGAAATGTTGGGATTTGGGTTGTTAGTTTATCCCATGGTGGAATGACCAGTATTGTAGTCATGGGGAGATTTTACAAATGGCCTTGCAAATTTTCTTCTTCTTGTGCTGTTGAAAGTGATATCGTGCCTATTTTTTTCTCTCATATGATTTAGGTTTGGGGTTTTTGTATTTGTTTTTTATTTTTTGTGTGTGTTTATATGCATTTTATACCTCCTTCATGATTGACATTTCTTCCCAGGAAATGATGAAAAGATTATGTTGTCAGTTTGTTACAATTTGGGGGGCTTGTTAAAACATTCACATTAGGGGTTTTTAGATGTTGCAAGACAGGATCAAAGAATGCTGACAGGAGCAGTGGAAGGATGGTTTGGAAGGGACCTTGGCATGGCAAGGTGTCATCCATCGTGGAGTGGGGAGGAGGCATGCAAAGTGGGGAGGAGGCATGCAAAGTGGGGAGGAGGCATGCAAAGTGGGGAGGAGGCATGCAAAGGGAGGAGGAGCAATGATGCTGTTGCTTTTGCTGTACTGCCTCAGCTAGATAGGCATGTAGAGAGATGACCAGCATTCCAAATTCCCATGCTTGGTTGTATGTGCACGCGCTTGTGTGTGTTTGTGTGTGTGTGTGTGTGTGTGTGTGTGTGTGTGCATATGTGTGTTTGTGTGTGTGTGCTTGCCTATATATGTGTGTGTGTCCATGTGTGCATGTGTCTGTGTGTGTGTTTGTGTGTGCATGCATCCATGCATGTGTGTCCTTGCAGATGTCTGCTTTAGTATATGTATGCATGCATGCACCATATATGTGTGCATGCAATCACCTGCTGGGCTTGAGTTGTGACCAAGATCTTTCTGGTCTTCTTAGTTTTAGGAAATGACCCCCTCATTTTTCTTTTGAATTGGAAGAGTTTTTCTTTAGCTTGTTGACATTGTAATGATGATTATAGAAATTCTTGGGAAATTTTCTTTACAAGGACTAAAGGAGGGACGTTTACTTTTAAATGTATTCCTTTTTCATTTGGTTGTTTGGGTTTTAGTTTTTTTTTCTTTTTTTTAATTCTTAAACATCTATTTGGAGTACATTTAGGACAGGAGTTTGTAATTTGAACATTACTTTTTAAAATCATTTTTTAATCCTCAGCAGTTTATCCTGTGGAAATATGTGGAATGGAAGGAGTGGGGCACTGTCACCTATGTTTTGTGTTGAATGCTTTACATAGCAGGCAAAACTATGGACATTGAAAGAGGCTTTGGCAGGTTTAGGCATGGAGTCGAGTGAGCTCTCCTACATGCTTGCCTGAAGATATCAACAAGTTCTGTTATTCAGGAGGAAACAATGTTTGCTCTTTATTGCCTGGGTGCATGTTCACATGGTGTCCAAAGTTATCATGCAGCATTAATCAAAACTGGAATCCCTAATATTGTGTATATATATTGCTTTGGGGCAGTTGTGGCAGTGGCTTTGCTAACCATCTGTATTTGTATATAATCAGAACCTCCTGGTGGGGATCTATTAGTTTACATTGACTGGCTTTGTACATTAATGCTTGCATTGTTCAAAAACAAAACAGGCACTCATCCTTCATTAACTTTGAGCAGTTTTTGACTCACATGCGAAGCAAAAGTGAGTCTATGTACTGAGCCGTGTCGTCCGGGCGTCCGGGCGTCCGTCCGGGCGGGCGTCCGTCCGTAAAAAACTTAAACGTTGGATTTTTCTCGGAGACTATTAAGTCTATCAACACCAAATGTGGCATGATGGTGTATGATGACAAGGCCTCTAAAAACATACATAGTGACTTGACCTTGCTTCAAGGTCAAGGTCACAGGAGCCATAAATGTGGTCTCAAAAACAGTCATTTTTCACATTTTCCCAATTTTCTCCCACGTTATTGAGAATGGCGACCTTAGCTACAAGTGGTATATAGGTCAAAGCAAGCCCTATCTTTTGATACCAGTTTGGTTGACCTTGCTTCAAGGTCAAGGTCACAGGAGCTCTTCAAAGTTGGATTGTATACATATTTTGAAGTGACCTTGACCCTGAACTATGGAAGATAACTGTTTCTAACTTAATAATTATGTGGGGCACATGTTATACTTTCATAATGAGACACATTTGTTCACATATCATCAAGGTCAAGGTCACTTTGACCCTTATGAAATGTGACCAAAATGGGGTAGTGAACCACTAAAAGTGACTATATCTCATGGTAGAAAGTGCCAATAAGCACCATTGTGCTTCCTATGTCTTGAATTAACAGCTTTGTGTTGCATGACCTTGGATGACCTTGACCTTGGGTCAAGGTCACATGTATTTTGGTAGGAAAAATGTGTAAAGCATTTCTTTGTGTATGATGTCATTGGTAGGTTTAGTTGTTTGACCTTGACCTTGAAGGTCACCTGAAGGTCAAGGTCATATAAAGGTCAAGGTCAAGCATGTGAGTCGTATGGGCTTTGCCCTTCTTGTTGGAAATTGCAGCAGGTGCTTTCCTTACCTCACTAACTTTTTTAGAGTGGGTGTGTGGTGGGGAAAATCAGCATCCCTGGGCATGGAGAATCTCCATGTCTTTGTGGGTGGAAATGTGATCCAAAGCTGTCAAATGAGTAGGTTGTAGGATACCTCTGTGTGGTGTTTTCCTTTCATGGGATGGTAGGTATTTCTACATCTAAATGTTATGACTGTTACTTGGGGGGAAAACTTTGCCTACTTTATCTGTAATTTCCCCTTGAGCATGCAAGTTTTGCCATACCGTCATACCTTCAGTGCTGCACTGTTATACAGTGCATTTTCAGATATTATGTGGGCACTGAGATGCTTGGTTTTTCCAGGAGTCTGCAATTGTGATCTTTCTTTCTGGCTGTCAACGGCTCAAGCTATCTGACTCCAAGAGAATTTGAAGAAAAGTATTTTGATACAAAATCAAATTAATGAAAATCCATCTTGATGGAAAAACAAATAATGTTGAAAATGTGACTGAGGTTTTGATGATCTGTGATGTAATGATTTTGAAGAAATTGCTTCTTTCCTAAGTGTAATCAGCTTTTTGCTTGAATTTGATGAGTTCAGCTAAAAGTCTTTTAGTTCCCTCATGCTTTGATGGACTTCACATCTTTGTAGACTATGTCCTTGTATTCATGGCACACAGCCCTTGATAGTTGCTTTGCTGGTGAAGTGTAATTAATTAATTGCCTCCCTTCTTCATGACATGGTATTTAGCAATTACTGATGCTCAGATATCAAATTATAGTTGCTCACTTTTTCAATGATTTTTAACCTCAAGTAACCCTTCCACACATACTCAGTGATATTACAAGTTGTTTTTTTGTTTTCGTTTTTGTTTTTCTTTCCATTTTTTGTCACCATTAATGTATGCACAAATCACTTCAAACACATCAACACTGCATTTTGTCAGTCTTTTAGATGGTCTGCTGTGTTTTTGTATACTTTGCAGCAACTAAAACTCTCACAATTTCACTTAATGACATGGGGAGTGTCAGTTTAGAAAGTTGTCTAGCCTGCCATCCCTGCCCATCAGTGTCAGTCACATTTCCTACGCTGTCACCCAGTGGCCTGGCAGCCAGAGACAAGTCTTCGTCTTACTTGCAGTTCAGTTCTTTCAGTCCTGTTGGTGTAAACTTTTCTATATTTACATTTGGTATGAAGGTGTACTTAGTGATGTGTAAATTACCCTATCCGTATCCATCAACATATCAGCTTTTTGAGTAATCAGTCACATGTAAACTGCTGTGTGTTTCATGTTTCCCTGTTTGAAGTATGCATGGTATTACAGATAGCTGAAGTATTTAAGACTGGAGTTTACAGGTGTAGTATCCAAAGTTGCCAGCATTAACACATTGTTAATGGTAGTATCACTCATTTTCTGTCATTTGTGGGCACAACAATCCTGTCAGAATAAGACAGATGAGACAAAGTCGGAGTGTGCATCTAACAATAGTGTGACAAGAACATTCAGGTTGTCATCCAGCATTTTAGATGTTGCATGTTGTGTATCAAGGCAAGCAACTCTCTCTCATCATGCTTTAAAAAATCTGCAATGTTCACATCACATGCTCAGAGTAGAGGTGTCTTTCTGTAAACGAATGGAGGAATAGGACTGTCTTGTGAATAATTACATGGAGAACACTTTGCACTTTTCATCTGTGGGCATCTAATTGTTTACAGGCGTCCTGTTATGAAGTGGAGAAGACCATCAGTAGATGATGGTGATGATAGCGTGGTGACCTTGCAGCTGTGACTGGTGCTTATTTATAGCTTTCCTAGATCTTCTGCCTTCGCAGAGTCACTGCTCTATGGCTTTCTAAATGACCGGCATGGAAAGCTGCCAGTCATGGAGTGGAAAAGTGGAATGAAAATTATAAATCATCTTGCATTTGTCTTGTTCCGTTGCTGAATTGCATTTTGAAGAAAGGTGTTATGTAACTAATTTGAGCTGGAGCTGTATCTGCACTGCCATTTCAGTAGCAGGCATCAGTTGATTTGTACAGAGAGACATTGGGCATGCTGTCTCTGTAACTTGGAGTCCAATTTTGAAATCTGTAGCAAGAAACTCCCAACGGAGCGAGGCAGCAGACGGTCTTCAGAGGAAGAGCCTCCGTCAACAAGTGTTTCAGCCTTTAAAACTTCCTGACACTCTCGGAGGGAGGGCCACACCTGATTAAAGTTTCAGGTGCCCATCTGCTGCCCTGAACTTGCACGACTTTTGTGCACAGTGGGGTGGGGGTTGTCTGCTTCCGCTACTGGTGAGCAGCGGGGCTCTGGTCTCTGGTGTTTCGGCGCATCCAGAACCAGACTGAACTAATCCTGTGAAGTTCATTGACTTACACAAATTGAGATCATAAGTTTGAATTGACAATAGTCCAAACACATAGAGAGAAAAAAATAGAGAGTAGGATATGAATATGTCCTTCAGAAGCTTTTTCGCTCTGGTGATAAATGAACTCTTGCATTGCTTTTTGTTTTTGAGATTGTTTCAAACTGAAAATATGTGATAGACCAATAACTGTTCAAGATGGATTATGGATAATGGAAATAATGGATTTTACTTTTCATCTTGCTTGATTGCCTTTGTTTAAATTACATACCTGTGTTTATTTTTAATTTTTACACAGTAAACAAGTTGAGAAGACACTTGGGACATTATGCTTTAAAGTCGTTTTTCAAAATCCTCCAGGAGTGTCTAATACCAATAAGGAAGAATACATGTTTAAATATGAAAGTATTGTGTGTGGGTAAAAGTATATTCTAATAATGACTGAGAATTTGAAAATTAAATTTGAACCCAGAACTTACTGTAAAACATCTTGGAAGGTCAGGCTTCAAAACAAAAGGCTGTTGGATAACTATCCCTCAATTGTGATGGAGATTCTGTTACTGACTATCCCATGTTATACATTATACAATGTAGTCAACTGTGATCATAGTTTGTACAAGTCATGAAAGCCCAAGGAAATGCTCCACAAGTTTAAACATAATTTTGCAACCCTCTCACATTAATGAGAAAGTTTGCGCAGGTTCAGAAGAGGTTGATCTGGCATCAATTAATTGTTGTAAAGTAATTTGGAAGTAATTTATGTAATTATTAGGTCAATGCGCTGTTTGATTGTTTTCAGTGTAGTGTGTTTACATAATACTTAGAATCAATGTGCATCATTTCCATGCACATAGGGAATCTGCTTGATATAAGTTTTTTGCTGTATACTCTAAACAAAGTAGAGCAGTTTTCTGCCCTCTTGGGAATGGGAGTAACTGAATCGGACTGTGCTGTTAACTGGAGCCCCTAACTGCCTTCCATTCACACTTACTAGACAGTGCTGTTAACTGGAGCCCCTAACTGCCTTCCATTCACACTTACTAGACAGTGCTGTTAACTGGAGCCCCTAACTGCCTTCCATTCACACTTACTAGACAGTGGATGCTTTTGAATCTTATATTGGTAGCATAACATACACAAAACGGTGCCATATTGCCATGTCACTTACATCAAGATTCACCTACAGACTCTGGGGAAAACTGCTGGCATTTATGACTGAGCCTGCAGTAATAATCGTTCTACCACGTTTGAAGCTGAAGGGAATGTAGAGCAGAAACAAGTGTGCCGGTGTTTATCTATTACAATTATACAATCCCCCAGACTTTGATCCCTACGTAGATGAAAGAGGAAGAGTGGGTGAAGTGGGCAGGAAGACCAGGGAATTCCACTTTTTTGCATTGCAAGCTGACTCTCCTGAGAAAAGCCCAAGCTCATTGTAAATTGTGTACGATGCCATGGATCCATAGATCATTAGCTGTCTCACTTTTCACAAGTCTGTTAGCCATTGGTTTTTCCACAATGTCAGGTTTGGATTTGTTGCAACTCATAGTATTATATTAAGGTGGTTTTGTAGAGCTCTATTTGTTAGTCATTTCTTGATTGTTCATTTAGGTCCTACTTATTCCTCTCTCTCTCTCTCTTCTCTCTCTCTCTCTCGTCTCTCTCTCTCTCTCTCTCTCTCTCTCTCTCTCTCTCCTCTCTCTCTCTCTCTCTCTCTCCCCCCCTCCCCCCCCCCCCCCCCCCCCCCCTCTCTGAACTTCTACATGCGTACATATTTCATTTCATGAGACTATTTATGGTTCCAAGTCAGGGGATGAAACTATGGTCACGACACAGAATTGAAACTAAATCTCATAGCCAATGCCTTGCCTTGCTTGTGGAGTTGCACTGTTTGAAATACTGATGTTCACAAAATAATTTTTTCAATCAGGCGGTGAAAGTTCTGCCTGATACATTGTTGTATCTTATATGGGGCAGAGTGATTGAGACGACCCCTCCCTTTTTTTAAACTATCAATTGAGGGATAAATCAGTGTTGAAATTTATGAGCTTGTTACAGGAATTAAAATGATGCTTTTAGAATGTAGAAGTTTGAAAGGTGCTGCCAATGCTGCTGCGCTGAGTACTCAGGCACCATGCTTATGATATTTTTGTGAAGAGAGATCCATGTTCTCTGAACAGCTTACCAAAATCAAAGAGTTGGCTTTTTTTTCAGTGGTTGAGGACATTGAAGAGAAATAGTACTGCTGCTGTGCCCATATTTGGCAACACTTTGCAATATCACTCTAGTTATATGATTCCTTTGTTTCAAAATTTGTAGACCTGTTTGTTTGTTTATTGGGTATGGATTTTGGAGGGGGGTTTGTTGGGATTTTTTTCCATGTTTTCTAGGAATGCATTGACATAGATAGCCTAATTCAACTTTCATCTGGATTTCTGCTGAGTTTATGGAGAAAACTGTCTGCTGTCACTTGCCATTCAAAAGGGAAGGGAAAAAAAGATTACTTGGGGTGGGGTGGGGTGGGGGGTACAAGTCCTTATGTTATGTACATTCTATTAACTGTTGGTGACTCATTGCCAACAAAAATGGTACACCAAGTGTTTTGGGTGCATGATGATGCTACAGGTTGTGGCTAAATTACTGTGCCTTTTCACTGGCTGCACTGGGCATGTTGTCATAGAAGTCCTACAAAGTTGATTCATTGGAATTGTGTGGTACACATTTAGGTGGCTTGAGATAATTGTTGTATTTTCACAATGTGGCTGGTGATTTTTTTTTAATACCCAGATAAGTCAATCTTGAGAGTTGAAAAAATGTAGATGTGTTGTTACTTTGAACAGCAACTGTGTTCTATATGTGTACTCTCATTTTACATCCTGAAATAAAAAATATGTGCATTTTACTTAATCCGTTCATGTTTTCCCTCGTTAGTTGCAGGAACCTGAGAAGGTTCTCAGTAATGTAATTTTCTAAGCATTACCATCCAAATGGGTGTAAGGAAATAACATGAACTATGCACCTGTACTTGTGTAAAGAAATAAGAATGGTCCTCAGCTTGGTCTTGTAACTTTGAAAGCACAGAGTTCAAAAGCATAGTAAATGCTCCACGCCAATGGAGTAAAGGATAGTTTGATGACATTGCAAATCCATTAGTATCTATCTGCCTTGGAACTTGGCAAGAAGTCCAAAATACTTGATGTTGTCAACTCGAATTGATATGGCATGAAGCATTTTTCTCAGACAATATTTGGGTTGCATAAGAATTGGAGTTGGTGCAAGATTTCATTTTGACTTCATTATCAAATTATCTCCTCTTTGTGCACACCACCACACTGCCACCCCCACTTTCCCTTCTTTTTTTTTGACCGAGGAGATATTGTTGGTCATTGTTGCTGCATTGCTGACCAGTGACTGAAATTCATACCCATCAAGAGGAAAATAAGTAATCTGAAACTTTCCACCGCTGATGCATGTCATAAGAATGAGTGGTCTGGACAAGCACCCACCACTCAAGTCTCCCACAGCAAGCAGCTGGCAGATGCCAAGTGATTGGGGCTGAGAAGACCCAGCAGTCGCAACCTAGGGTTTGAAAGCGCATGGCCTCACTCTTACTTACTTAGGCCCATCGCTCCTCCTGGAGCATAGGCCATCGACGACGGTTCTCTAGCGGGCGCGGTCCTGGGCAGCTCTCTCAATCTGTGTCCAGGTGTTGCCACTTCTCCTCAGCTCTGCCCCAGTGTCTCGCCGCCAGGTGTTCCTGGGCCGTCCTCTTTTCCTCTTCCCCTGAGGGTTCCAAGTGAGGGATTGGCGGGTCATGCTGCCGGGTGGTCTCCACAGCATATGTCCAATCCATCCCCACTTTCTCTTCCCTATTTGGGTGATGATGGCCTCACTCTGCCCAGGAGTAAAGCCGCCCACAAGAATTTTGAGCTACTTCTGGGACCGAAGGTCTCTGGATTGTGTGTGGTCTTAATGAGAGCTCACATATACTACGCCACATTTGCTTTGCATTACTAAAATGACGAACAGTTTTTTTAAATGGCATTTGCTTTAATCAAACCAAAGTTAATCCTTTCCATTCGTTTGGTATCAGACAACAAATCAGAATCATAAGCAGCAAAGATGTCAATAGTAGAAAAGTTGGGAAAGCACATAACCGAGCCTACCCTCAAAATTTGGGATGACAGCATATGTCGTGAAAAAGGTATGTCATTCAAAACTCTGTGAAGTCTACGTCAAACAACACAAGATGAAGTGTCAATATCATGTGTGACCCCCACACATCCTAATGACAGTCTGACAGCGACTCCTCATGGAAGTGGTGGTGGTGGTAGTAGTAGTAGTAGTATTAGTGGTAGTGGTAGTAGTAGTGGTAGTAGTGGTGGTGGTGGTGGTAGTAGTAGTGGTAGTGGTGGTAGTAGTAGTAGTGGTAGTAGTAGGAGTAGTAGTAGTAGTAGTAGTTGTAGTAGTAGTAGTAGTGGTAGTAGTGGTGGTGGTGGTGGTAGTACTAGTAGTAGTAGTAGTGGTAGTAGTAGTAGTAGTAGTGGTAGTAGTGGTGGTGGTGGTGGTAGTAGTAGTGGTAGTGGTGGTAGTAGTAGTAGTAGTTGTAGTGGTAGTAATAGTAGGAGTAGTAGTAGTAGTAGAAGTAGTTGTAGTAGTAGTAGTAGTAGTGGTGGTGGTGGTGGTGGTAGTTGTAGTAGTAGTAGTATTAGTGGTGGTGGTAGTAGTAGGTAGTAGTGGTAGTGGTGGCAGAAGTAGTAGTAGTAGTAGTGGTAGTAGTGTTGGTGGTGGTGGTGGTGGTAGTAGTAACAGTAGTAGTAGTAGTAGTGGTAGTGGTAGTAGTAGTAGTGGTAGTAGTGGTGGTGGTGGTGGTAGTAGTAGTAGTAGTATTAGTGGTAGTGGTAGTAGTAGTAGTAGTAGTGGTAGTAGTGGTGGTGGTGGTGGTAGTAGTAGTAGTGGTAATAGTAGTAGTAGTAGGAGTAGTAGTAGTAGTAGAAGTAGTAGTAGTAGTAGTAGTAGTAGTAGTAGTAGTAGTAGTAGTAGTAGTAGTAGTAGTAGTAGTAGTAGTAGTGGCGGTGGTGGTGGTGGTGGTGGTAGAAACCTCCACCCCCAAAACTCTCTGTTCATACAGCGAGCAGACGCCCTCCGGGAGATCGACGCAGTTCTCTCCCCTAAATCTTCTCCTTATGACAAACATGGCGTCGAAAGAGGAACCCATCGAAGAAAATGGCAATGTTGGTGCTAAACCAATCCCATCGAAGGCGACGATGGTCGAAATGAGTCGTCCAAACAATTTTCAAAAGATTGCACAGAAAAAACAGCTGTTCAAGAGCTTTCCTCGGAACAAGAAGCTCGAGAAACTTGCAGTATATTCGTCGTGCAAGGTAATAAATATTGCACTCTGAATCTGTGTGAACGTCTTCATCGCTCAGATAACTACTTCTGTAGCGTCCACCAAGTGATAGTTGCATGTTCTTAGGAATGTCCGATATATAGTTAATGTTTCTTCTCCAAATGTATAAGTATTGTGCGTTATTTACTCTTTACAAGAGCGATCGCAGTTGTACAAGCAGTAAAGCACTCCAAACAAAGACGATCAAAACACGTTTGCAAACATTTTGTAATATTCTTCAGGTATGTTTGAAAGGAAATAAGTGTCTTTTTAAAAAGATGCATGCAGCACATCAACCCATTGTGGATGATGCAGTCGTTGCCTTAATGAGCTCGGTCACTTAATGTTTATAAAAACAACAGTAATAATATGGTGTCTTATAGCGCCATTCCGAAAAGTTCCCTGGCCAAGGCGCTTCGCACAAATTCGTTTCACCCCCTTCCTCACTCTCCAGTCGTGGCACAGTGGCCCGAACCCATTAGAATCCTCCCAACACAAAAGCACTGTTTAATTTGGCCGGCTGTATGTGTGCTGCTCGTTCAAGCCTCGAAAACACAAGGACTGCAGCACTCCAGCAGAGGATGATGGAGATATTACCTGTATCGAGCAGCAGCTGACCTTGTATGCTAGGATAGAGGGACACCGCCCATATAAACATCTATCTATCTGTCTGTCTAACCATGCATCCATTCAAACCATGCATTCATTAATTTATGCATCTTTCCATTCATCAATGCATCTTTCCATTCATCAATCAATTCAACCATCCACCAGAGAAGGAAAAGCATACACATGTACCACACTGCACAGATGAACGCAGTGAGGTAAAAATTAGTGTCATGACTTCGCATTCCAAAATGGATTAATGCGATTTCAATTTATGTAAGGAAAATATGGAAAGGAGCAAAATTCGGTGTGTGGACATATAACCTGATCCCGCCCAAAAATTTGGTTTGACAATGTGAGATGGATAGGTAACATGCTTTCTTTAGATGGTTAGGATGATGGTAAAGTTATCTTTACTGGTGTGTTGGCCTTCAAATGTTACCTTTTGCTACCATACCATTTGCACTAGAGCATTCTGGTATGGTACTGTATTTGCAAGCAATGTAGAGTTTATGAGGTGAGTGTTGCAAAAGCATGCATGTGAGTTTGTGACTGACTTTCAAGGGACTTGATTTTACAGACAGAGGGCTGCAATTGCAATGGGTGGAAAAATCCAAACCCTCCCCCAGCCCCTACCTGTGTGGACGTGTCTGCTCCCCTGGCAAGTCTTACAGACCCCTGCAGAAGTTGTACACACACTCTTGGTAAGTATGGCTTTGATTTAACAATGAGGATGATGATAATAACAGTGATTATGATAATCACTTTATTTTTCTTGTGCAGTTCTGAAACAAATAGTGAGCTCATAACAAATTACAGAAAGTACATGATGAAATACAAGTTTTTGTTTTAAACTATGGAATTCAACAAGTTGCAGAGAAATTTCACCAACATTAAGGCATTGCCAGTAACTGCATTGCTGTTGCCATTAAGAGATGAATCAGTTTATGCAATTCACAAATAAGTGATAAAATACAAGTTGTATACTTGCACACACACACACACACACACACACACACACACACACACACACAAATGCACACATTTTTTCACTGTTTTCCATTTAGTACTATTCCTATATGTATCTGCCATCACATAGATCATGGAGTCATGTTTTTCTTATTCTATTCTTTGTTTATGCTTCAGAACTCTCCTTTTCAAGTTGGCTACTTTCAATTGAAGTGGTTTTTGAACATTCTTTAAAATGTTTAGTTATTACGAATCATATATTGGTCTAAACCTAATAGAAAACCAAGCCTGACAGTATTTTGTATACCCAATGTTTTAATGTTAACAGGTGCTCACACCACAAATCTGGAGAACATTGCTGAGGAGGAACTCAACAGGCTCCTTAGAATTGTTGTGGATGTGGAGAACCTCTTCATGTGTGTCCACAAAGAAGAGGATCCAGAAACCAAACAAGTCTACTTTTACCTCTTCAAGGTTGGGGGAAAATCACCAATTTTACCAATATTTTTTTTCTGTTGACAGATACTTCTTGTCACACTGCTGTGTATGTGAGAGCAGCACTTTGCACACACACACACACACACACACAAATACATACATATATATATATATATATATATATATATATATATATATATATATATATATATATATATATATATATATATATATATATATATATATGTGCACGTCCACGATATTGCCTAACACTAGGTGGGACATACCTGTGTTTGGTTTCTTTGTAACCAGCGTGACGATCACATGCGTATATCATTATAAAAGGTATTATTTTGATATCTAGCATGAGGGAACATCAAATTAGTTCTATGAAAACAAACATGATGTGATTCTGACCAAATCAATCGATGTGATAAGCTCCTCCGCGACGATTGAGTTTCGTAAGGAACACCAGAAACCAAAACCAGAATGGCGTTGATAAAAACTAGTCATAAAGTATTTATTCATGACCCATGAACGAAACTATTGAATTGTATTAATAAAAAAACTAATGTAGAATGCCTTACTTAACCCAAATTGGATGAAGATGGTCGATCGAACGGATCAAACGAACTGAAAGCTTCGCACATGTGTAGCAAATTTTCGTACGTAACAGAAGGAAATGAAGGAAACGAAGCCTTCTCATTGGTCAAAAATCGCGTGTACTATGACGTATCCTTCTATAAACGTGTCCATTGACTGCGGGATGACAAAAGCTTCCTTTGTAGCCGTTTCGAGTGCGGAACAATATAGCAACACGTTTGGTACACGCATACCTTCCGTAAGTAACGCAGGGAAACAACCGACGCTGACCATCAAAATAGTCCCAAGAAATTGGTTAATACCAAAAGAAGAATAAAACTATGCAGTTGTATGAGTAAACTAATGAAAGGAAAAGTAATTTGAACCTTCTCTTCAACACATTTATGTACACATGTTTGGTTTCGATTTTTTTCCTCTGAGCAAGGGTGGTAGAAACGAGAGTAACGAACGCATAGGTCTTTTTTATTTCGGTAGAACTACCTCTGTTTTTATTTTGTGGCGACTTTCCACTGAAATATGACTAAATTAATAATTGAACTTGAATTATTTCACACAATCTATACTTTGTAAGGTGAATTTGCACAAGATAACAAGCATTCAAAAGTGGCGTCGCAAAATGTCCCGTTTTTCGGCGCCATTTTTCCGCTTCGTACGAGTTTAATTATTTTTTTGTGAATCTCTGCAAAGCAAAACTATAAAAACTATTGGTCATAGCATTACAAAAACATTTAAAGAACCCATATAAATTTGAAATATATGCATGCTGACTGTGTTAGATAGTTTTATTCAAGTGTCTTTACCCAGACCCCCAGTTTTTGATAGTGTTAGGCAATATCGTGGACGTCCACATATATATATAGAGAGAGAGAGAGAGAGAGGTGGGGGTGGTGGGAGTGGAGGGGATATTGTTTAGTTATGGACATTACTTATAGTATACTATTGAAAAGTGAAGTGTTGTTACACTGTGCCATTGTGAGAGCAGCGCTTGTGGTAACAGTGCAGTTTGTGATTGGGAGTGTGGCGCAACACTTATTGTGCTATCTTTCCCTCTGGTGCGACAGGAAATTATTTTGTTTTCTATATCTGACTGTTATCGCTTTTTATATGACTACACTATACTTCATGCAGATGGCATCTAGTACGAGGTAGGCTCAATCATTTTTTTCAGATAATTGAGTCACCAATGTTGCTATAAATTGAGCTCCTATTACACTACTGATTTTAGCCAATATGAGAGGGGAAAAAAGGGAAAGAATCTTGTAGTCTGGAAGAAAACTGCAGCCAAAAGTTGTTCATATCACTGTGCAAAAAAAGTTGACTACTTAGTCACTGGCTCCAATATTTAACCATTTTGTCTCATATTTTGGGGTCACCTTTTGATTTCCTCAGTTCCTGTTGAAAATTGCAGATAAAAAATGTCACTTGCCAAGCCTCTAGTTCATGTGTTCAATTGAGTGAATTAATCATGATTCATTCTCATGATATTGTTTCATGAAGATTCTTTTGCAGGCTTGCAACATCTTTTATGTGTGCAACAAGGGATATATTACCCAGACATTCCACCTGGAAAAATATGGCTCCACAATCAGCCAGACCATCAACAATTTTCAAACAAAATGGGTCAACTTTAATTGATAAAACTCACATACTCAACACATTAAGTACCATTTAAACCCCCCCCTTTCTCTCTCTCTCTCTCTCTCTCTCTCTCTCTCTCTCTCTCTCTCTCTCTCTCTCTCTATCTCTCTTTCACTCTCTCTTTCACTCTCTTTCACTCTCTCTTTCACTCTCTTTCACTCTCTCTCTCTCTCTCTCTCTCTCTCTCTCTCTCTCTCTCTCTCTCTCTCTCTCTCTCTCTCTCTCTCTCTCTCTCTCTCTCTCTCATTCAGCCAAGGTCATGAGCTCATGCCGAGAGGCTGTGGTTAGTTTGGCTCTGCTGCATTTATGTTCTGGAGAAAAATAATGAAGTTAACATGCCAGTATTCAGACTTTCTGCAACTGTAGAAACCTTACTGATGTCTCTGCTGATGATGAAGCATCTCTTGTTGTGGAAGATAACCAGAAAACCTAAAAATGCTGTCGTGGCACTAAGGTGTAGATGTGAAGGTGACCAGCCATTCCTTGCGCTTGAACCTGACAATGGAAGAGAAAAACCTTTATGCAAATTTTCCAAGACCATCAACAAGTGGCACAGCACCGACTACTGGGTGAGCAGCGAACGTTACCATTTTCTTAATCTAGTAGTTACAAAATTGAATTTTTGTGTGAATTTGAATGCCAGTGTTTTCGATTACCTATTGATTGGTGATATTGCCCAAAGTTCACAAGATGTACAAGCAGAGTCATACTCGACTCCCACCATGACTTTTGACCTTCAGAGTGCACATTGTAACTTGGATCCGTGTCAACAGCCCACTGTGAATCCTACCCTGCAAATACCTGACCATCCTGACAACACCCAAGCTGAGTCTCCATCTCTCAAAACTGATGTTTCCAGAGAGGATTATCACAGCAATGTTGTTGATTTTGTGCATGAGATGGGTGAGAGATTTGATCAGCATTTGGAGGAAGAAGTGAAGGATCACAAGAGGCAAATTAGAGATGGCATCGTGGAACTTTGTGATCAACACACTTTATCAGAAGTCACCAAGTCTGCCAGTGAATCTCTCGCTCTCCCGTCAGACCTGTCATCTGTTGCTTTCGCCAGCGAGGAGGCAAGTCACCACCCTGCCCTGATGTCAACACCACCAGCTGCTACATCATCACATCAGCTGAGATGGGCTCTTAAACATCCAGACAGTGACATAAAAGAATACAGCCACAAGGCGGAGCAAAGCATGTTGCCCTCGAAATGTCTTCAGCCATCACAGACTTAACACAGATAACGTTTTGTGTCATTGTCAATGACTGTAATTTCCCATGTGTGTATTACTCTCATGACTGGGAACTAGTTCTGATGCAGTTGTTTTTGACTCACATGCGAAGCAAAAGTGAGTCTATGTACTCACCCGTTTCGTCCGTCTGGACGTCCGGGCGTCCGTACAAACTTTAACGTTGGATTTTTCTCGGACACTATTAAGTCTATCAACACCCAATTTGGCATGATGGTGTAGGATGACAAGGTGTACAAAAACATACATAGTGACTTGACCTTGCTTCAAGGTCAAGGTCACAGGGGCCATCTAAATAACAGCCATTTTTTACTTTTTCCCAATTTTTGACTGAAGTTTTCGAGATTGGATACCTGACCTATATATGGTATATAGGGCAAAGTAATCCCTATCTTTTGATACCAGTTTGATTGACCTTGCTTCCAGGTCAAGGTCACAGGAGCTCTTTAAAGTTGGATTGTATACATATTATTTTAAGTGACCTTGACCCTGAACTATGTAAGATTACTCTTCCAAACTTCATAACATTGTAGTACACATGTTATACTTTCATACTAGGTCACCCATGTCGCCGGGCGTCCGGGTGTCCGGGCGTCTAGGCATCCTGTAATCCTAAAAAAACATTAACGTTGGATTTTTCTCGGAGACTATTAAGTCTATCAACACCCAATTTGGCATGATGGTGTAGGATGACAAGGCCTCACAAAAAATACATAGTGACTTGACCTTGCTTCAAGGTCAAGGTCACAGGAGCTCTTCAAAGTTTAATTGTATACATATGTTGAAGCGACCTTGACCCTGAACTATGGAAGATAACTGTTTCAAACTTAATAATTATGTGGGGCACATGTTAGTTATACTTTCATCATAAGACACATTTGGTCACATATCATCAAGGTCAAGGTCAAGGTCACCGTTCGTCCGGGCGTCCAGGCGCCCTTTCATCTGTAAAAAAACTTTAATGTTGGATTTTTCTTGGAGACTATTAACCCTTATCGTGGCAGTCGCATACTGAGACGCGCTCCGCCTAGCTGCGCGCGGCACTGTGGCAGTCGCGTACTAAGACGCGCTCGATACCCCATGTGTTGTCTTAGCTCTACAGCTACATGATAGGCACGTTTAGCTTGCAGAGAATGGTCGCTACCTAGAGATAAGAGATAGGGCCTTGGTTTGACTATCATATAGCACTTGATTTTTTGCGAGAACGAGTTTGCAAGCTAAATTTAGGCGTTGTTGTTGTGCGTCGAGCGAACGTTGGAATTCGCAATGGCTGCTCTGCGCCGGCGTCCTAGAAATGTCTTCGAAGATGTGCAGTTTCTAGACTTCAGTGAAGATTCCGATTATGACAGTGATGACAATGTAGACTTAGCAATTCGAAGAGGCATCCCTGATGAAAACAATCTGTCTCCCATCGCCCAGGCACCCACTGAATGACTGATCGCGAGATCGGAGACAATCACAATGTTACGAATGTAAACAATGACTGGTCGAGGGAGAGGAGCGAAGTGCTGCAATGCCCCTTCACGGGTGAGTCGAAGCTGTGTGTGAATTTGCCTTCGAATCCAGAGCCCATTAATTTCTTCAAACTGTTCATCGATGACTCTATCGTAGAAGTGATGGTTGACCAGACCAATCTGTATGCTGAGAAGATCCGCACGACCAATCCATCGCTGCACTCTCGACTTCGCAGCTGAGCTGGAAACCTGTCACGTCACCAAAGATGAAATGTGCGTGTTCCTTGCAGTCATTTTGATCACTGAACTCGTCATCAAGTCAAGCTTGTCCAAATATTACTCTACAAGCCCCTCTGTGTGACTCCTTGCTTTGAAGCATACCACAAGAGGACTGATTATGAGAGATTCTTACAGCAGTCTGAAGCAACTGGTGGTCCCTCCCCCACCCCTTCTACCTCCACTGGTGGTGTCTCCCCCACCCCTTCCACCTCCACTGGTGGTGCCAATGAGACAATCAGATTTTTTAGAATGAGAATGGTTCAGTCTTCCTTGATACTTACCCTTAGCATTCAAATATTCCTTCTGTAGTTGACTGGACTCTTTTTGATTCTCTTTGGAATACCATATATTTTTGCATGTAAGGTGACAAATTAGTGTATACATGATTTTATACTTGGCATTTAGAATGTTGGGCCCTCTCTTTCCTTGGAGCATTAGTAACATTTTAGCAACATATTTTGTCAGCATGTATTGCATAGCTGAACAGAAATAATATAAATAATAAATGTATCAGGAGGTGTCCGGAAATAACCCTTGTGGATTTTTTGTACAACACATGGTTTCCTAATGATGTATCATGATTTTGAGAACACAAAGTGCATGAGAAATAATTTGTTTTTCCTAATGTCATATCATGAGACCATCTTCAGACAATTTCTTTATAATTTTAGCACTGGAAATTCTTGTGTACAATTGAGCTTGGCCAATTAATGATGCCTCAAATTTCCAAATTTTGTCAGTTTGAAAAATTCTGAATAAATATAGATTGAAAATAGAAAGACAGTGCTTGTTTTATGTTGTTGATGGTTCATTTCTGAACATTTCACCAACACATTGTGTCTGTGTAAGTTGTACTGTTAAGGAGCTATGATGAAAAGAAGTAAGGTGGTGCGTTTTTTTCTTCCGAAGTCCTTGTTAATTTGCCACAGAAGGACAGTGATGGCTTTTTTATGACGCCACGGTAAGGGTTAATATTGGATTTTTCTCGGAGACTATTAAGTCTATCAACACCCAATTTGGCATGATGGTGTAGGATGACAAGGCCTCACAAAACACACATAGTGACTTGGCCTTGCTTCAAGCTCAAGGTCACAGGAGCTCTTTAAAGTTGGATTGTATACATATTTTGAAGTGACCTTGACCCTAAACTTTGGAAGATAACTCTTTCAAACTTCATAACATTGTAGTACACATGTTATACTTTCATCATGAGACACATTTGGTCACATATCATCAAGATCAAGGTCATTTTGACCCGTATGAAATGTGACCAAAATGGGGTAGTGAACCACTAAAAGTGACCATATCTCATGGTAGCAAGTGCCAATAAGCACCATTGTGCTTCCTATGTCTTGAATTAACAGCTTTGTGTTGCATGACCTTGGGTCACATGTATTTTGGTAGGAAAAATGTGTAAAGCAGTTCTTAGTGTATGATGTCATTGCTAGGTTTAGTTGTTTGACCTTGAAGGTCACCTGAAGATCAAGGTCATGTAAGGTCAAGGTCAAGCATGTGAGTGGTATGGGCTTTGCCCTTCTTGTTTGTTGTTGTTGTGTTGATTAACTCCTGTAATGGGCCAGAAGCCTACACAGTAAAATTATTTCATTTGTTTGATCCCTCTCGTTCATCCGCTCACATGATTCATTTCCTTCTTTTTTGTTTTTGACTTGAAGGAGATTACTCGGTATGTAGTCTTCTGAACTAGAAAAGCTTGCCCTTTTTGTACAGAACCTAAATTCAAGTTGTCCAGAACAAGTTTTGTTCCTTTTTTGGTATTATTTATTAGTTTTATTTCCACAAATTGCATCGGCTATCTAGTTTCATATATTAATATTAGATTTGTTTAGTTTATGATTAATGTTTTGATGACTGTTGTTGTTGCCCCATGTGGGTTGGGGGTCAGATTATACCCACCACCTCTCTCTATGCAATTCATAAGAGGCAAATAATTCTGGACTTGATTGTGCTTGCTCTATTCCAGTGATTTTTGTGCTCAATGGCCCAACATAGTCTACAAAAGCTGATAGGTCATAAAACTCCATCCATTCATCCACCCATACTATTGTTATTCCATTTACTATCATCATTATTATGTTTGAATTGTAATTGTTGTGTACTAGAGAGAGGGTGATGTTACATTGTATTATTCTCTCTCTATCAATATTGTAATTTTTCTATCAATATTGTAATTTTTTCCAGGAATACACTTAGTGAAAAACAACAACAAGGGGTAAAATCAGTGTTAAACTAGCCACGGAAAGAGAAATCCCTCATTGCTACAGGCCACAAGTTTCACCTGTAAAATGGAAATAAATCAGATGAACTTGATTGAACCCTGAAAGGTGATTTTCTTCTCTTGGTTATCTGCAGCTGCTGACAAGATGCATCACGAACATGAGCTACCCCTTCATCGACCCTGAAAGCTTGTTTTCTTCTCTATATCGGCAGCTACTTAGGAAATGCATCCTAAACATGAGCAACCCCACCATCGAGGGGCCCCTGGGCAACCCTCCCTTTGAGAAGCCCAGCATTGCCAAGGTAAGACCCTTGGGCCAGGCCTTGCTCCAGCTGTTGTCTGAAGCCATGTACCACTCGTCTCCCACAGAATTGCAGTCGCACAGCTCAAACAGCAGATGACACTTAGTTCAACACTGCATTTGGTTGGCTTCTCTTACAAATATTCCCATTTCCTTTTCCCAAAAGAAAAAGCCTGAATATTTCACATCTCTCTACAGAGCACTTGGCAGTTGCTTTATTTATGTCTTGAGATGGGCTTTTAAATGTGTTTGGCCCACTTTGTGTGCTACTTTATCTTTCTGCAAAAGTACCATTGTCTCTTTCATCTTACAAGGCATAAAGCATAGTAGAAGCTTATATTGCAAACCTCTCATCTACATCAACATGGTTGAAAGGCCCCACTGGAGTCTGAAAACATCATTCTTGAAGATCCAGCCAAACAAGGAAGCTACACTCCACACTGATGCCTGCTTTTATGTGCTTTCAGGGCGTGACAAACTTTGTGGTGCACAAGTTTGGTCACCTGGCACAGAAGGAGTGGCAAACCATGTATGACCTGGCCAAGATGTTCCTGCACTGCCTGAACCACTGGAAACTGGAGACACCCACCAGCCGTGCCCAGCATGCCAGTGCAGAGGATATGAGCTCCTACAAGGTCAACTACACTAGGTGAGGAGTCAGTCTCTGTCTTCAGCATACCATCACCCTTGTGACAAAACCCAACAAATGACAAAATTGCCAAGGGTCAGGTTTCTACAGTCCATTTCTTGCTCAAATCATAATTTTCCAAGAGGTTGACAACACAGTGATGGACAAGAATGTCTAGTTCTTAGTGCCAATACTGTGATAGAGAGAGAGGGAGGGTCTTCTTCAGTCACAGGCAGTGCATCCACAGTCAGTATTCCAAGCTCTAAAGGCCGATTCTGGAACAGTCTCTTAACAGGGCAGTTCCTGAAGGTGTTACCATCTTTTCTACATGCTCTGCTCACTTTACCCACCCACGGGTCCTCTTGCTGATTCCTGTCGATAACCTGAGGCAGGCCTTTGGTCCTAGTTCACCTGCTCCCTAGGTTTGGAGGCTGATGAGCTCTTCCTCTCATGGCTGCAGTGGTTTCTCTTGCTCTTCGTCTTGCTGGGTGTAGCTCTTCCCCCTCTTGTTATGTCTCCTTTTTTCTGACTCTATGTCTTTTAGCCAGCTGTACGTATTGCTGAGCAGCTGACAAGGCTCAGCAGGTGAAGTGCTTTGATAACTTAGTCATATAACAACCATAGCTCAATATATCAAGTGACAGTGTGCTGTAAACACTTTGATGAAATACATGAGACTTTGTTTGGGGGAGAAAAAAAACTAAATTAGTTATGGTTATAGTAACATGGGGAAAAAAGGGTTGTTAGGTTGGCCTGAACTTTTTTTGTTCGCTTGGTTTTTTGTTTTAAAAGAAACCAGATTGAACATAAATCCATTTTCTCTTTTGCTGAAAATGCTTTTTTAAAACATAAATAGTGGTGGACTCCATGAGTGCTCATAGGGCATGGAAGATGGGATAGCACACAGTCTGTTGATTACCATAAATTTCTTTTATTCTTTTTCTTTTTTGTTGCATAATTTTTTTTTAAAGTCAAATATTCATAATGATTAGAATCTTATGAAGATTTGAAAACAAATCATGAACAGAATGGACAGAACAGGAAGACAAGTTTGTAATGTTTCTCTAAGAGGTTGTGTGACCATTGCGTCACACCCTCAGTAGATGTGCTATCCCTGATCTTTGCTTTGATTGAATTTTGATACCAGGCTTGTTTCTGGTGATATTGACTGACTACGGTGCTTTGAGCTAATGTCTGTTGTTATATACTGTGTTCTTTTTCTCCATGAAACTTGGTCCAGTTGAGCAATGGATGCCATCAAAAGGGAATCACTTTTGTGGGATAGAGAAGAGGATATGACTCTCTTGTTAAGATAATCTGAATTAGCAGCTGTGTATGCACACTTTGAACTGTTTGGATATCGAAGAAAACTGCACATTCATAGGTGTCTTTAAGCAGACAATAAGGACAGGGGGATTGAAGGAAGGGGTCCAGAGCACAGGCAGTATTCATATCTGTAGCATTTTCTCATCATGTTGTGTGATGGTACGTTCCTTTCCGCATTAGTAAGAATTGAACACAAGTGGAATCAAGGTTACGGGTTTACTCATGTGTATATTAAAGTAATCCTTTCTCCCTGTTTTCTGTGTGAGTTCAGATGATGAACTATTATACTACTGCATACTGTTATGAGCTGCATGTTTATGCATGTGTTAAATAATGGACACTTAAGAATGTAGAAGCCAGCCAGGCCTAAAATAAATGCAGTTATTAGAGAACCAGCCATGCCTAGAAAGTAGTTTATTGTGGTGAGATGGTGGACAGCGCTAAATGAGAATGATTTGACTTTGACAAAACTTTGACATTGATTACGTCATACAGTGCTTGACGGCGTCATATTCAGTTCTGGACGGCGTGATGATTTTTGAGAGAGAGAGGGGCGAGATTGGTCTTGGGCAAGAGGTTGGGGCGTTGGAAGCGAGTGAAACAGGACGGATGGAATTGAAACTATCCCTGATCTCAGAATGATGTGATTTGCTTCAAGGACGGAATGTCTAAGCCTCCTTTATCAGACACAACTCTTGGTGGAGACTTTGAGTGTTGAATCGGCACAATGTGGGTTGGCCATAGCTACCTATGGTGACAAACGTCATGCCCATACTGGAAGAAGAACGGTTGACTTCTGCCTTCTAAATCTGATGGACTCCAGTTCCGAGTCGCCCTGGCCTCCTTTAACCTTTAGGACGCCGCCAGCGCATTAATGTGCCACAGCGTACATTCCCCAGACGTCCGCCGGCACATCAGTGCGCCAAGCGATAGTGACATGCTCTGTTTACTTGCCTAACACGGCCTTCGAGTCATGCTGTTCTAAAAATATCACAATCTCGTGCAGTGATCACGTGGCAATGAGATCCGCCATTTTGGCGATCAAGAGAACCTGCCGCGAAATTTCTGCGAATTTTTCCACGAAGTTGCGTCTTCGTCGTTTGTAAACGGGACTTTTTTATTTGCCAGTATGGCGACTGACAAAGAAGTTGAAGCGCTTGTGGAGTTATTTTTCTATTTTGACTCTCAGAATATGAATTCGAAGGGTTTATTGACGTTGATGTGATGGGAGATGGAGGGATAGAGGGCAAGCACGTGCTTCGACCGATGTGTTGTGGTCTGTAGATCGATCATCGAGAGGAGCGGGAGCTTGATTCAGATGAAAATGACTCGGCTGACTTCCCTAGCGTAAGTAATTGTAGGATTTTTTGTTTTGTTTTACCCTAAAACATTTTCAGATGTATCTCCATTACTTGGAGACTCTATGCACTTTTGCATTCTCATCAAAAGCTGTTGTATTCTTGAATAAATAGAGCAGTGTAGGAAAACACAGTGAATTTGTTTGTTTTTGACTCACATGCGAAGCCGTGTCGTC
>JAWQFJ010014526.1:0-11465 GCA_034096865.1 Theodoxus fluviatilis | reverse complement strand
TGCGTGACGGACTTAGGCAAAGTTATCTGTATAGTTAGGTTTTGAACCACTGGTTGAGACATGCACCTCAGAAAGGCATTGCAAGGTGTTTGGGCAAGCTGTGACCATCGGCTTATTGGAGTTGCAAGGTGTTTGGGCAAGCTGTGACCATCGGCTTATTGGAGTTGCAAGGTGTTTGGGCAAGCTGTGACCATCGGCTTATTGGAATTGCAAGGTGTTTGGGCAAGCTGTGACCATCGGCTTATTGGAGTTGCAAGACAACACCAAAAGTGTAAATACTTGTAACTAACATTGTCACAGAGCAGAGGATCTAACGACTATTATATAGGGAGGTACCTTAGTTCTTATGTCTTTGCCTTCGCCTGTCAGAGGCATAGTATATATACATAGCTAAGGATCTTCTCTTTGTAGCACAATGGCACGTAGAAACCTAGATTACTGGAGTCCTATGCGCTTCAAACTCAAATCCCAATAATATGCATTGCATCGACAAAGGTGGTGTCTTTCATTCTCTCGATCTCCGTAGATGGGTTATTAGAGAAAATTTTCATATATTTCCTCATTATTTTCAAATCACTCATTCTACATCTGAATCACATTAACAAGTCGAGGAATTGTTTATGTTGATTTGTTTAAACATCTTCCCTCCAATCACAGATTTTGTTTGCAGAAGTAACACCACAGAACGTTGCCCTACGCCAAAGGAGACGGACCAGAAATATTGATGGCCCGGGATTCAGTACGGAAAGTTGTGTATTAACCAAAGACTCTCAGATTCGACAACAATTCTGAATACACTAAAGGGATGTTCTCGACGGGCTCAGCCCACACATTCCGAAGAAGCATTTGAGCGCATGATTTCGTTTCCTGTTTTCATCGAAACATCGGGCATGTTTTGCAATCTCTTTTGTCCCGTGACGAAGACATTGCAAATCCGGAGGTCACGTACGAATGAAATATCAAGAAAATTGTCTACGGGAAAAATAATAACTGTAATACCCCTGAGAATGAAGAAACTTCCCAAGGTTTCATTTCGACGGAGGAAACGAGCTTAGAGGTCGGTGAGAAATGTTGTGCGAGGTGCAAAAATTCTATCAACATCTAGATACCAGATGATTGTCATGCAAATGCAACTTTTGCTTCTATTTAGTTTGCAAAAATTCCAAGTTTGAATTTAAATTTCTGGACATGCTTTGTAGCAAAGAAAACAGCAATGCTTTGTGCCTCAAGACAAAGACCTCATGAGAATGATGAATGATGCTTCTCTGAACTTCAGATTGATTGGATTAGTCTCTACACTCTACAATGTACACGGTTTTTCAAGCTCCAAGTTTATTCTAATCTGTCAGTTTGGACGAGTTACTGTTTGTTGATGAGATGAAATAATTTTGTTGACCTGCCATGAACACGTTTCACACACATACAGTTCATTTGTCTTTCCTTTCACACACAAAATCCATCAACTTTTCAATAGCGTGTGTTCTAATTGAAGGTTTATCTGCCCTCGTCACGTCATCCTGAATTAAGATCTGCATTCTTTTTAAACAGAAATAAAGACGTACATTTGTCATATCGTCTTTGGAAGCTCCATCATTAAAATGTACATCTTTTCTTGCAAGAGACCCGGCATATCAGGCACATAGGCCTACTATGAAACTCACCTTCGAGAAATGAACAAAAGATGAAATTTCCTTCAAGAGTGAGGTGTAGCAAACAGGCCAGCGACGACACTCTTGACCGGTGAATCTTAGGATGAGTTCATTTGAGTCCAGTGAATATCCTAGGACACATCCTCATGACAAGTACCTCCTAGCGGATCCTGCAAGCTGCACAAACTCTGCTTGGACGAATTCCACGTTAGATCTTCTTTTCATGACAGAAAGTTAGTCCAGGTGCATGGGGCTCGTGTCCTCAAGCGAACTTGTGTGGAACGTCTCCGTAAACGCCAGGCCTTCGTTTCTGCCCCCAGCCAATCCCAGACCGACGCTCTGTCTCTCAGCCAATCAGACGGAGCCTTTGCTTCTTGGGCGACGTCGACGTCATCACCGTTCCGAAGTCGCCCCTGTTCGGGACAGCGGCATCTTATCGGCATGTCCAGTCGAATGGCCTGCCTACGGTAAGCCTGCCTTGCTTGACAACGCCGGTATCTCGGCGCAATGACGTCAGGTTGCTGTTCACATTTAATTGCAGCATTCAGATAGCGCGCTATCTCTGGCCTCTGTCTTTCCCGCTACCCTAGTCCACACTGCCGCCTTGAGGTCCGTGTTGCTACGAGTTGTCCCGAGGCATGACGCACCGTGTGCACGGCGGACACCGTGCGCTGCTTATACAAAGAAGAAAGTCAAGGAGTATGAGTAGACGCAAAGGAGAGACTCGGTTGCTTCCCTTTTTGAAGGATGACTATCGGACGACAAGGGTCGTGGCGGAGCGCTGTAATGCAAGGAAACAAAAACAATAAAAAGACACACACACACACACACACACACAAAGGGAAGCAACCGAGTCTCTCCTTTGCGTCTACTCATACTCCTTGACTTCCTTCTTTGTAGAAGCAGCGCACGGTGTCCGCCGTGCACACGGTGCGTCATGCCTCGGGACAACTCGGAGCAACACGGACCTCAAGGCGGCAGTGTGGACTAGGGTAGCGGGAAAGACAGAGGCCAGAGATAGCGCGCTACCTGAATGCTGCAATTAAATGTGAACAGCAACCTGATGTCATTGCGCCGAGATACCGGCGTTGTCAAGCAAGGCAGGCTTACCGTAGGCAGGCCATTCGACTGGACATGCCGATAAGATGCCGCTGTCCCGAACAGGGGCGACTTCGGAACGGTGATGACGTCGACGTCGCCCAAGAAGCAAAGGCTCCCTCTCATTGGCTCTCTCTCTCTCTCTCTCTCTCTCTCTCTCTCTCTCTCTCTCTCTCTCTCTCTCTCTCTCTCTCTCTCTCTCTCTCTCTCCATATATATATATATATATATATATATATATATATATATATATATATATATATATATATGGAGAGAGAGAGAGAGAGAGAGAGAGAGAGAGAGACAGAGAGACACAGTGACACAGTGACACAGTGACACAGACACAGATACACACAGAGAGACACAGAGAGAGAGAGAGAGAGAGAGAGAGAGAGAGAGAGAGAGAGAGAGAGAAGGGGGGGGGGAGAGAGAGAAACAGACAGACAGACAGACAGGCAGAGAGACAGACAGACAGACAGACAGACAGACAGACAGACTGACAGACAGGCAGGCAGGCAGGCAGGCAGGCAGGCAGGCAGGCAGGCAGATAGACATGCAGACAGATAGGCAGGCAGAAGAACACACCAATATACTGAAACACATCCACAATTATAGTTAATTACCTTCACTTGCATGAACACGCACTAACGTACATACTCGAAAACTTGCGATAGTTGAAGCGAGCACGACAACAAAAATGCAATGCAGGGGTGGATGAAAAGGCAAGGATTGGAAGGGGGAAGGTAAGGTAAGGGTGGCTGGGTGTGGGTGTGGGTGTGGGTGTGGGGGGGGGGGGGAACTCATGGCATAATCTGTCAACAAAATTGAATCTGGCGCACCTGCCCAAGCGCACACACCTGCAGAACAGAGCGTGATATGTCCGCGACATCAAGGCCAAAATGTCGTGTTTCTCCTGTTCGGGCCTCACCTCGGCTCTCTACTTCAACAGTGAGACTCGCTTCCAGACAGTGAAATACATTAAAATCGCAAGGTTGTCCACACGAACCACTAATACATATGCAAAGTACATTCTTGCAAAGAGACGTCTGTGTCAGATAAATCGGCCAGCGCTCGGATCGAATGTTAGGTTCATGGAGAACATCTCAGTTGAAGAAAGAAAGACGTTTACGATCACAAAGAAATCACATGCACAGGTTTAACTCTTTGGTCGAGGTTCGAGCAGCAGGATATCTCTAGTAATTGCTGGTAAGAAAGGTCACCCAAGGTGGTTTTAAATTAAAAAAGAACAATTCAGCATTAAGAAAATATTTCATGATATTCTCTTATGCGCTCATTATTAGCTTGCTGTTATTTTCTGTGGCGACTCAACTGTCGAGTGTGTATTTGTGAGACCAAAAAAATGTTATTGCTTCGTTCAGCCGAGAGAAAGCGGAAAGCGAAGTTTTGAAAGTTTCATACATCCAAAACTCTGACAATTCGGTGTCAGCCGAGCCAAGTAAAAGTACATTTTGAGAGTTAAAAAAGAGCAAGAACCCAAGAAATTCCTTTTCTTTTATGCTCAGTCCTAATAAAGCAAAGGAGCCTCCACTTAAATGTATCACAATCTGTCCTCGACAGATGAAAATGTATGATCCCATGTACGTCACTGGCCCTTTGCTGGTGAATAAACAAAAGAAAAGATACGGTCGAACCTGATCCAGTTCGCCTTGCATTGCCCTCAATTTGTCGAGTCCGCAAACACGGATGCATGCATGCGCTAGGATATGATCACCAGTGAAGGAGCTTGTGCACTTTTCAAACGTCAGATATCTTCGCATTGTGTAACTCTTTCGTCTGTGCGTTTTCAGCAGTTTGCCAAGTCTCCATATATCGATGCACGCACACACGCGCGCCGAGTGCGACACATAGTTACGCGTAGAAATGCAATAAATCGACAGTTTTTTTTTCTCGGTATAGTATTCATAAATCTCTTCGACTGGGCAAGTGGGTGCATAGGAGTCCCTTGCATATATATTTGGAAAGCGGTCAGGATTAAGTTTCGGAAAGGTAGGGGCATTCACGGTCATAAAGAGTGAAATGTGGGATGCACGAATACCTTGCAAGGTTTGATAAATGAACTAGAGTGTTGGCTTCTACATCCGAAGCCCCCTGTAGGTGGGGGTCAGAATAGACCCACCGCGTCTCCCTACGCGATTCGTAAGAGGTGAATAACTAGGGACATCGTGACGTGATTTACGCTTACTCGAAACTATTCCAGTGGTTTTGGTGCTCAATGGCGTTACATAACCTCCAAAGGCATTAGGGCCATAAAACCCCCTCCCTCCCTCTATTTATCCATCCCTCCATCTCTTCTTTCCTCCCTCCCTCTCTCTCTCATTCCCTCCAACCATCCATCCATCCATCCATTCATCATCCATCCATCCACCCATCCATCCATCCATCCACCCATCCACCATTCATTCTCCCTGGCACACTTTCCACGTCAGATTAACTTGTAAACTAGACTTCTGATGTATATGGATGGATGGATGGATGAATGGATAGATGGATTGATGGATGCAGCTTTACACCCTGTCAACCTCTGTAGGTTATGTAAGGCCATTGAGCACGAAAACCACTTAACAAGTATAGAGCAAGCAAATGAAGTCACGATGTCCCTAGTTATTCACCTCGTACGAATTCCATAGGGAGATGCGGTGGGTCTACTCTGACCGCCAACCCACAGGGGTCTCTAGAGGGAGAATGCTTGCATCTAAGACTTTCTAAGTAGATTGCATAGAAAGGCATTATTGACGGGGATATTCCTTCCCCCCCAACGATCGAGCTGTCGTGATAGCATCCACTGGAAGACTTTGCTTCAATTGCTTACTTGGGCGGAGATTGGTGGTATGGAAACTACCCTTCTGAAGTAGACAACTCTTTTTGCCAACGGCAAAACATCTATTTTGTATTGACCATTTGCTTTTTCTTTCAGTTGTTTGACATGTCCTGTATTTTATCTGCTCCATTCAAGGAATCCTCCAACGGACGAACAGTGGCAAGAGTTGCTCTAGATGCTGGCACACTCCTCCTGTCCCGGCTGACCTGCATGCCGTGCCCTCTGTCCTGCATGCCGTGCCCGGCCTTACACTGCTGTCACGTGACCTCTTACCTCCTGTATATCAGGCCAACCCCCAACCCCCGTTTCTAATCTGCTGAAAACCTTTTTTATGAAGCCTTCTTTCCTTAAGCGTTCCTCAATGTCTGTCTTTGTGCTTATTTGTGTTTTTGTCTGTGTGTCTTTCTACGCGTGCGCAAACGAGTCTCTCTCTTAAAACAAAACAAAACGAAACAAAACAAAACAAAACGAAACAAAACAAAACAAAACAAAACAAAACAAAACAAAACAAAACAAAACAAAACAAAACAAAACAAAACAAAACAAAACAAAACAAAACAAAACAAAACAAAACAAACAAAACAAAACGAAACGAAACGAAACGAAACGAAACGAAACGAAACGAAACGAAACGAAACGAAACGAAACGAAATGAAACGAAACAAAACAAAACAAAACAAAACAAAAAACGAAACAAAACAAAACGAAATGAAACAAAACAAAACAAAAAACAAAAAAACGCACATGCAGACGTGCATTCATACAAACAGAAAAATGCATTCAAGGCGTTCATATTCTGTTTCAGCTTTTACTGCATTGCTTTTGTACATTTACACTCCTGTGATTTGAATTTATGAGTCTGCAAATGTATCAGTGGTTAAGAAAACAAACTTAAGAATACTCAACGCCCAAAAATGATTTGCAATTATTTTCTGGCACGCGCTGCATATGATTTCAAGTAAATCCTTAGTGTCGTTGTAGAGCTATCCAATAACATTTAATGGCTCGAAGTGCAAAACATACAGACTTCAAAAGGACCAACGATGTATGAAGCAATGTCGTAAGGTACTTTCAAAACTGTAATTGTAAAACTGTGAAATTGACAATAGCGCCTGTAATAAGCATGAAATTTACCCATGTCTCCTCATCACCATGATAATAATTCATTACATTAATTGGAAGCAAGGTTATCGCACGCAGTAAAAACGCAGTAGAGGCTGACAAAGGTGAGGAGGGTGGATTTTGTGCATTTTGACGTTTTGGCAAAAACTGAATCCTATATACACTTACTTTTCTTAATCGAATGTTGGAATGTTTCTTTTCAGCTTAAAAAACACCAACAATCGCACTTTATTGCACCTACCCATTCAGAAGTATTATGCATTCTTTTCCTCCGTTTTGACTTATAGTTGAATAATAACAATCATTTGTTATCAAGAGCAAATAGTTCTCCGTTTATTTATCATTCTAAGTTCAGAAATATATTTTCTCTGCCAACCTGCCAAATTTTGAGCTGATGCATGCATTCAAATGGCCCGTTGCTGAGGAAACTCTGTGGATAAAGTTGTTAAATCTTTGAACCTTGATTTCTCAAAATAGCCGTCAGCACACCACCTCTCTTTGAGTGAGCATAACTTGAACATGTTTTGGAGTAGAAGTTTGGATGTTTATATCAAATGAAAGACACATTTTTGCAAATTTTGAAAATACAAATATATCAAATCTAATCTTTGCGAGTTGAGACTAAGTTTGGTGTAAACGGGTCACATATCATCTGCAAACATTCTAGTAGGAGGGAAACACGGCAAGCACAGAACCAGGAGCAAGCATTCGCGTGAGTGACGAGTCTGCCCTATCCCCCATCCCACCCGTCCGCCTCCCCCGTGTCAGCTTTTGTTCCTATGGACGTTTGAAAGATGTACGCGGAATCCGGTAGCAGAAGTTACGACCCGCCTCGGAAGACAAAAGTTTTTTACGGTTCGGAGGTGGAGCAGCAGTGTCCACAATTACGGGCATTCTACCCGAGCAGCAATTGTGCTCCTAAAAAATTATGTCTGCTGGGCGAGATGCCGGTCTAGCGAGAATCGAGTTCCAATGCCTACGTGCCGCTGACACAGTGCAGGTCTCCTGAAAGTCATGGACACCCCGAGTGCAAAACGGTTTTGCACCTTTGTCTGCTCTGGTTGTAAATTTGTGAGGAGCCATCGCCCTCTTCAAGCAGAAAGCAATAAAACATTTACAGCGACAATGGCACCCTGGCCAGAAAAATTCCATGCCCTCCTAACCTAACCTAACCTAATAGCCTTCAACCAGATAAGGAGCTTTCTCCGGACTTCGATGTTTTCTCTTAATGCTCGTCTGTGTCAAAACGGGGGAGGGAAAGAAGTACACGTGCACGGGGTGCCCTCATCCCGAGTGCCGCGATCGCGCCTACCTACTTGACATCGATGTCGAGCATTTGCTCTACCTCGTCTGCATCAAGGTTCAACCTTAGGTTCGTGCCAGCGGTTTCTATTCTTGTAATGTTCTGTCAAGAGCATGTACGACGGTTGCGAAACTGAGTTTGAACGCGCACTCTTTGTTTCCACACGTCCTTGCATGAGCATCGCAAGTCATTGCAGAAAAATATGTGTGTACAGAATGGAAATGTCGCCTTTATGTTTGCCCTTGTGCACCCAGCAAGACATGCCTATATCTATTATTGATTCTGGGTCGTCATCATCATGATAACCACCGCCGCCGCCACTGCTACCACCACCACAGCCTTCATCATTGTCATTGTAGTCGTCGTCATCGTCATCGTCATCGTCGTCGTCATCGTCATCATCATCAGTAGTAAAAATAGTAGTAGAAGTGATTGTAGTAGTAGTAGTATTTGTAATAGTAATATTAGTAGTAGTACACTTAGCTGTAGTAGTAGGAGTAGTAGTAGTAGCAGCAGCAGCAGCAACAACAACAACAACAACAACAACAGGAGTATCAGTCGTAGTAGTGGTAAAAGTAGTAGTAGTGGTAGAAGTAGTAGTAGTAGCAGCAGCCACAGCTGAAGTAGCAGCAGCAGCAGCAGCAGCAGCAGCAGTAGTAGTAGTAGTAGTAGTAGTAGTAGTAGTAGTAGTAGTAGTAGTAGTGGTAGTGGTAATAGTCCATCATCGTCGTCGTCGTTGTCATCGTTATCCTCAACATTATCATCATCGTTGTCGTCATCGTCGTTGTTTTTATACTTCGGTCAATAACGTAACCTCTTCAGCTCTGATTTTTTAATTAATAAAAAGGAATCTTGGAAGCACATTTTGTCATGCCCACACTTTTGCGGTATTTCTGGAATTGAGGTTCTAGTGGGACTTCTGTCTGAATCCTCTCTCGGGAATGGTGGGTGCTCTGTCGAAAAGAAGTCAAGTTCATGAATATTTTGTGCCAGTTCTTGTCACTTTGCCACATTCTGCGACTGTTAGTCCAGGCAATTGGCAGTAGCAACAGGCTGAGTCCCTTGTGCGGGTGAAGAAACAACATGGGGATTTGGCTGACTGTGCATGCCCTGGCTCTCTCTCGGTACTTCAGCCCGTCACCAGCCGTAGGCTCTTGCGCACAAGATTTACAGAGATAACGTCGGATCACTTTGAACCGGCCTCAGTGCCACAGAGAAGCAAACTGAACTGGCTCCATGTCATCTGCACCGTCGTAAGCTCCCCGCCGTCTGCGCATCTCGGGCAGGACAGGCGTGCAGCACTTTCCCTGCGTTCCGATGCACTCTGCTTCATCTCTGCTACGATGTAGCAGCTTCAAGAGTTTTGATTGGTTGGTTTTATTTAATAACTTTAAAAGCACATTATCATCAAAAGTATAGGGTTTTGGAGGCCCTCTTTGAATACACGAATCCCCAATATTATTTTACACTCAAATTTATCACTCTTGATCGAAAAAAACACTAAATAAAAGTATTAGGGTCGAAAATCATTCATACACAATATTTGGTGACGTTTCACCCAGTGGCAGAGGTCAACTTCCTGTCAAGGTCGCGCAGCAGCTCGAGCGTCTCAGAAGGCGCTCTAACTGCTTCACACTAGAGTGTGCCACTTGCTGTGCCTAGCAACGATGAAACTACAGAACTCGTAGCCGCATTTGATTGGCTGATACTAAATAGAATTAATTGAAAGTCACGCTACGGACTTGCACGGTAAACATGCTTCGAACCATGGAGTTTACATACCATGGAAGTGGCAAACGTGCCGATTGCTGTCAAATTTCGAAGAAATTAATGTTTTCGTGCTCTCATCACCGTGGCAGAGTGGATTGTATCCCTGCATTCCGTTGCACTGTGCTTCATCTCTGCTACGATGTAGCAAGCTCAGGAGTTTCGATTGGTCGGTTTCTTTAATTAAAAGTAGACGGTTTTGGAGGCCCTCTTTGGATACATGAATCTCCTAAATGATTTCACATTCAATTATATCCCTCTTGATCGAATAAACAATTTTATAAAAACATTAGGGTCGAAAATCGATTAATAACAAAAGGGAGATAACCATCACCAGCCATAAAGGAAGGTCAAGGGAATCCCAAAATGTGTGTCGTCTGCTACTTCCTTGCAATCATGGGTATAAATGCCGACGTTTACTACATACATCAAACCAAGACATACAATCCACTCTGCCACGGTGATGAGAGCACGAAAACATTCATTTCTTCCAAATTTGAAAGCAATCGGCACATTTGCCACTTCCATGGTATGTAAACTCCATGGTTTGAAGCATGTTTACCGTGCAAGTCCATGGAGTGACTTCCAATTAGTTCTGTTTAGTATGAGCCAATCAGATGCGGCTACGGGTTCTGTAGTTTCATCGTTGCTAGGCACAGCAAGTGGCGCACTCTAGTGTGAAGCAGTTAGAGCGCCTTCTGAGATGCTGCGCGACCTTGACAAGAAGTTGACCTCTGCCACTGGGTGAAACGTCACCATAGATTGCGTATGAATGTTTTTCGACCCTAATGCTTTTATTAAGTCGTTTCTTCGATCAAGAGGGATACATTTGTATGTTAAATAATTTAGGGGATTCGTGTGTTCAAAGAGGGCCTCCAAAACTCAATACTTTTGATGATAATGTGCTTTTACAGTTATTAAATACAACAAACCAATCAAAACTCTTGAAGCTGCTACATCGTAGCAGAGATGAAGCAGAGTGCAACGGAACGCAGGGTATGTCTTGGTTTGATATCTGTGGTAAATGTCGGCATTTATACCCATGAGTGTAACGATTTAGCAGACGACACACGTTTTGGGATTCCCTTGACCTTCCTCTATGACTGGTGATGGTTATCTCCCTTTTGTTATTAATGGATTTTCGTTCCTAATGCGTTTATGAAGTTGTCTATTCGATCAAGAGGGATATAAATGAATGTGAAATTATTTAGGGGATCCATGTATCCAAAGAGGGCCTCCAAAACCCTCTACTTTTAATGGTAACGTGCTTTTAAAATAATTAAAGAAACCGACCAATCGAAACTCCTGAGCCTGCTACACCGTAGCAGAGATGAAGCAGAGTGCAACGGAACGCAGGGTTTGTGTGTGCCAGCGTGTCACGACGTGACGGAAGTGTGTCAGATGAGTATGCAACCCCGCAACGTTGAAACGTGTGTTCCCCCATATCATATCGCATGTTTAAGAAAAAGATAGAATTTAACTCTCTCTCTCTCTCTCTCTCTCTCTCTCTCTCTCTCTCTCTCTCTCTCTCTCTCTCCCAAGATACACCAAATTCATGAATACGCAAGTTTCATATTCTTGATAGATGGACAAGGGTACATATAAACAAAACACGTCGCCATGTTTCTATACTACGCTCTCAACCGACGTCAAAGACTTCAAGCTGGACAGTACAAAAACCAAGTTT
>JAWQFJ010014525.1:7500-10000 GCA_034096865.1 Theodoxus fluviatilis | reverse complement strand
ATTGGTGTAGTGAGATGTCTGCGTAAGTGGACGCGTTAGTCCGTCCCGAGAGCAGTCAGAAGATATTAGATGGAAGTTGCACTTAAAGCCAGTTCTCGCGCCACTCTTGCATGCAACGTTTGTTTTGCACAAACATTACATACACTGAAAAAATGGCTCCTATTCAATTTTTTAATGTCCTTCAATTTTGTGTTTGTGGAATAAAGTAGAAAATATATCTTCTCTTGTACTCAAATAGACAAAGTATCGTATGAGAAAAGTACACCCTTCAATCCATTAGCTTTACCAGAACCTGATCTGAGGAACCGAGCGTCGACGAAGACATTTTAAAATCATGTTGACTCCGCCCTTCTGACAACCTGAGGACATGACATCTTTCATCACACCTTCTCTTCTCCCTCTATTCGTGTTTCCAGCGATCTGGACTTGACTTATGTGTTCGAGCTGCAATTTGGCAAATGTGTGAGTTTTGTGCTAAAGACTACACGAGCCTCGCTATGCATGTGTATTTGAGTTTGTATGTATGTGCGTGTGTATGCACGTGCGCGTGCGCGCGCGTGTGTGTGTAAGTGTCAGACAGACAGACAGATAGACAGACAGACAGACAGACAGACAGACAGACAGACAGACAGACAGACAGACAAACAGACAGAGCAGGCAAGCAGACAGAGCAGGTAAGGAGACAGACAGACAGGCAGAGAGAGAGAGATATAGAGAGAGAGAGAGAGAGAGAGAGAGAGTGTTATAGTGTATGTGAGTGAAATATTCTGCTGATTAAAATGAAGCGTGATTATTGGAACTTGTGGGTTAAAATAATTAATATGAAACATGACCACATATCAAGAGTGTTTGTTTGTCTGACTGATAGTGTTCATGGGCAGCTTTCTTTCATCAAATTTATGTTGAAAGCTGTGAGTGTCTTTTGTCACAAAGTGTCTTCATGTTGAAACTTCATCGTAAAATGCTCAAACATGTGTCGTATTCGTTATCACAATTCACATTACAGACATTTCCTTCTGCATGCACATGGATGACTGGCAAATTATTAAAACGTGTATTTAGCTAAACGTCAGGAATACGCATGGCAGAAGCTATCTTTATATGTTTCTACTCGAATTGAAATTGTTAGATACATATATGTATGTGAGACGAAATCAGCACTACTTTGCTCATACTTACCAGTAGCAACTTGGTTCGATTTGGGTGTTAATCATGTCAGTAATTCTTTGAAGCTGAGTTAAACATCCATCAGAAAGTGAGATATATTATGAAGATTCTAAGGAAGGCTCTAAGAATTGAAACAAAGAAAACGTATGATCGAGACCGACAGACACATCGTAAACTTTTGCGGCTCCGATGATATATTTTTGCAGAAATTTATCCTCGCCAGCCGTTAGTACTGGGAAATATAGTGACGAAAATGTGTCCGATTCTTGCCAGCAGCCCTTGTGTTGCCAAGATCCATCTTTTTGAATTTCGCCATTGGTGTCATCCTAGTATTGTTACTTTTCCCTACTAGCAGCACGCACTCATTTCCTTTCATGCATTCCACGACGTAGACAGTAGGAGGCTCTCACCCATCGAACGTTCGCTCACTTCACAAAAACGGCCCTTTTCAGGGCCATCTCCACTCCAGGAAAGAATACTTCGGTTGCTGTTCCTATTTTACCCCCCTTTTTTCTGTGTACGTCGTAGACAGTCACACACATTCGCACACAGCGACGAATGTTAAGATAATAGAGAGACTCTGGAGGTCCAAAACGGCTCGATGAAATAAGAATCTACAGATAGAGAGGGGAAGAAGTAGCCCACTCAACTGTATATGTATTCCCCTCTAGGCCTTGTTAGCAAGGGAACGGTACGGCAGAAAGCAGAGACGGTGTCTTTAAAAAAAAAAGATTTAGCGACCTCACGTTATTCTGCGCATAGTGGTTTCTAATGGGCCTCTCCCACAGAATCAATTGGCAGTAGGATGCCAAAGAAGGGAAGTTAAAGTGTACATGGTGCAAAAAAAAGGGGAGATGAACGCTGGAATGAATGAAAGCCGGTGGAATGGTCGGGTGAGGTCATTTCTGATTTGTTTTCCATTGTGATCACCGTGTGTTTTCTTGTTGACTCTATGATGCCCTTGTGCACACGAGTGCATTTCACATTTGTCAGCCTTTGCATCCACGTTGTTTGCATTCGTTACATTCTCAGCAGTCGCTGTGGACAGAGAAAGTCGTGTTTTGAATGCATGCATGTGTACCTCCAGCGTCCCGCATGTCTCATCACTGTGTATGCATCATACATTCCCCTCGTCAGCATTCCCGATGTCAAATCCACTTTTGTGTTGGTCAAAACTACGGGTTGTTTAAAAGTATTGTGGTCTCCATACCTGTCTATGATCTTAGCAGTTGTTAGACCTGAGTTCTATGTTTGTGATCGTGATTATTTGACGGAATAAACATTCAAGCTCTGTTATATTTACTTAGTTTCTTTGTTGCACTTTAGATTCCAT
>JAWQFJ010014525.1:0-5000 GCA_034096865.1 Theodoxus fluviatilis | reverse complement strand
GCCCGCACAATGACAATAAACAAGAAAAGACACCAACACCAGCACAGATATATAAATGAAATATTCGCCACAATCACTCAACAACTCAACAGCCCCGGCCCACACCAGGGCTCAAAGGAGCTAACATGCGGCCCCCGCCGACAATCTGTCTACACGTGCTCAAGCGGCCCCCGCCAACAGTCTCCACACCGGCCCCCGCCAGTAGAGCGAGTCTCCATCCCCCTGTGGCTTCGGGGTAAGAATTGACCCACCGCGTCTCCCTACGCGATTCGTAAGAGGCGAATGACTAGGGACACCGTGACTTGATTAGCGTTTACTCTAAACTGTTCTAGTGATTTTCGTGCTAAATGGCCTTACATAGCCTACAAGGCTGATAGGCCGTAAAACACTGTCCATCCATCCATCCATCCGAGCCTCCGTTCGGGTTTCAGCGACTCGCCACCAAGCCGAAGAACCCGGAAAACAACGCAAACTAACTCATCTGTTCCTTCACTATCAATCATCATACATCCGCTGTATTTACAATATAGAGTGATAACGGATAAAATCACCACTCACATTTCTCCCTGGGTTCATTCGCTTGAGTGTCGTACACCGCTTTCACTCGGCAAATATACAGTCAATCGGATCATCCGCTCACACTTGAACAGAGCACTCCGTCACCACTCATGCTAAAAGTCAAAACAAAATCACGTGCATACAATATTCGGCACATTCGATTCGTAACAACCACACACACACACACACACACACACACACACACACACACACACACACACACACACACACACACACACACACACACACACACACCATCAAGCCGAACAAGTTCCTTCAACTTGTGTAGTCTCACTCCGGCATAATCCGGGACACCATATCCGCCTCCGAACTCCAGCTGCCTTCAATCGGTAGGAGATGGAACCTCAATCACACACCGTGAACTGCGACCCTAAGTCCGAGAGAATTTCCTCGGGCACCCTGGTGCGGGAACAATGGACACCAGCGCTTCTGCCACGGCCAATTGAGCGTAGCGCCACTGCCTCCGGACTACGTGCCGCCATCTCGACCAACGCGAGGATACATTTGTCTCCCCTGGACGAAGGAGGAGTCAATGGGCCCACAAGATCCACGGCCACCCTTTGGAACGGAGTATCAGTGAGTGGAGACTTATGCAAGGAAACGGGCTTCACCCTCTCTTTTGGAGCAGTCCGCCGACCCACTCCACACAAGCGACAGCAGAGCGCCACATCCTTACGGTACCCCGGCCAATAGAAAAGGGGTTTCAATCGGTTCATGGTATTATGAAGTACTTGATGACCCGAGAAGGTACTGTCATGAACCGCAATAAGCACCGACTGACGCAATTGCACTGGAAGCACCAATTGACAACGCGTCGAGCCATGGGACTTGTGAGTCAATTGTCGGTACAAGAGACCGTCTCGGATCTGGAAAGAAACGATAGTTCGAGACCCCTCCTCTCGATGCTGGTCTTTGGCCTTTTGGAAGCATCGGGTAGGAGAAACATCAGACTTCTGCAAGGACTGCACCCTCTGAGGGGTGATGTCTAACTGAGGACATTTTGCCGTAAGTAGAGGACGGAAGGGCTTCACCTCAGTCTGAGCCATTCAGCGTGGCTGAGACTAGTGGATATAGTCTCAGCAACAGGTTGGTCACGTGATAGCCTTAATTCTTCCATAACATGCATACCACCTGTCTGAACACTGAGTCTCAGCCACGCTGAAGGCATATCACATCGTGAGTGTATTCCTCCGCTTGTTGTGATACACTCGATACTGGCAGCCATCTTTTCGTCAACTCATTTTTTAAACATCGATTTCCCCATTCAGCGTGGCTGAGACTAGTGAATATAGTCTCAGCAACAGGTTGGTCACGTGATAGCCTTAATTCTTCCATAACATGCATACCACCGTTCTGAGCACAGAGTCTCGGCCACGCTGAATGGCATATCACATCGTGAGTGTATTCCTCCGCTTGTTGTGATACACTCGACACTGGCAGCCATGTTTTCGTCAATTCATTTTCTAAACATCGATTTCCCATGAATGTAAAACTTGTATGCGGTAAAAATTGAATCACAAGAGTGTAATATTGTGAATTCTACTAATTATAAGGACTTTGAATACAACAGCAATATTTATACTTCATTGAGCGAGTAAGGCAACCAATCCCGTCTGCATAATCTTCGATACACACAGAAACCCACTGTGCTTTTGCTGATGAGGAATCATTAATTTAATGTATGCTTAGAAGGATTAAACTGAGAAAAACTGCTTCTGAGCTAATCAATAATATCAAACTTCGGAATCGGACGGATTCCTACAGAAGAAACTTCCATTCGATTAACGTTTAACACAGACGGAATGTAGGTTAAATCACTTACTGACTCCATCAGTCGATACACGAATGATCGAAGTGTGGAGCTCGTCAAACAGTGTGAAGGCAGTTAGACCACAGGTTCCAGCCAGAAAGCAATTACTTGCGAGAGTATAACCATAGATTCACGAAACCAGCCCGGACCCATAGGAATCCTTTTCGCTGCGTTTATAGTAGGTCCAAAGATTGCGTGTATTACTATAAACACAATCACACGTGCTCAAGGCAGTTTGCAACCTTATAGACACGTTCGCGCTAAAAGTAGTTCTCAAATGATTTCCTGAAAATCTCATAGATTAGTTTTATTAGAACACCAAATTTGTGTTTATCTATCGGGATGAAATAATTGGAGTGAAATAGAATCGCCTCTTTTTACTCTCAATAGTCTTCTGATCGTGTTGAATTTTGATTGGTAGAATCATTGGAATGTGGAGCCGAAGTCACGTGACCAACCTGTGTCAGAGATACTACATCTCTGTGTTCAGAATGCGATTTCCCATGAATGTAAAACTTGTATGCGGTAAAATTCGAATCACAAGAGTGTAATATTGTGAACTCTACTAATTATAAGGACTTTGAATACAACAGCAATATTTATACTTCATTGAGCGAGTAAGGCAACCAATCCCGTCTGCATAATCTTCGATACACACAGAAACCCACTGAGTGCTTTTGCTGATGAGGAATCATTAATTTAATGTATGCTTAGAAGGATTAAACTTAGAAAAACTGCTTCTGAGCTATCCGATAATATCGAACTTTGGAATCGGACGGATTCCTACAGAAGAAACTTCCATTCGATTAACGTTCAACACAGACGGAATGTAGGTTAAATCACTTACTGACTCCATCAGTGATACACGAATGATCGAAGTGTGGAGCTCGTCAAACAGTGTGAAGGCAGTTAGACCACAGGTTCCGGCCAGAAAGCAATTACTTGCGAGAGTATAACCATAGATTCACGAAACCAGCCCGGACCCATAGGAATCCTTTTCGCTGCGTTTATAGTAGGTCCAAAGATTGCGTGTATTACTATATACACAATCGCACGTGCTCAAGGCAGTTTGCAACCTTATAGACACGCTCGCGCTAAAAGTAGTTCTCAAATGATTTCCTGAAAATCTCATAGATTAGTTTTATTAGAACACCAAATTTGTGTTTATCTATCGGGATAAATAATTGGAGTGAAATAGAATCGCCTCTTTTTACTCTCAATGGTCTTCTGATCATGTTGAATTTTGATTGGTAAAATCATTGGAATGTGGAGCCGAAGTCACGTGACCAACCTGCATGTGTCAGAGATACTATTATATCTCTGTGTTCAGAATGAGTCTGAGCCTGTGCCCTCGTCTGCACAGCCCCTACTATCTCTGTGCATTGGAACTGAGCTCCCGGAATCATACCCAGAATGACGTCACATACGGGATTATCAATGACGCAAGCATCAAAACTGGAGTATCCAATCTGACCCATGCGACTGGTAGCTCGACAATAGGCAAACATAGTAGCGTCCTCCACGAACTTCGCATTGGCATAATTCGTATCTAAATCAGGGTGCGCGCGCATCACAAGAAAGTGACAAACTTTGTATCTGTTATGTCGAATAGAACAGCGACGAATTTCTTTGCTGTGAACGAATGGATCAGAGTAGAGGTCCATTGCTGCCTGGTCAGGAATCGGGGGGGGGGGGGGGTTCCCAGTATAGTTCCTACACTTTGCAGCCCCACAGGCGGGGGGGGGGGGGGGGGGGGGGGCCTTTTTTTTTAGGCAAGCGGGGTGGGGGTGGGGGGGGCGGGTTTCCAATCTAAAATAGAGAAATAGAGAGAGAGAGAGAGAAAGAGAGAGATTGAGAAAGAAAGACAGATAGAGAGAGGAAGAGAGAGAGAGAGAAACAGACGAGGAGTTGAGAAAGAAGTGGACAGCGATAGAGAGAGAAGAGAGAAATGAGAGAGAGAGAGAGAGAGAGAGAGAGAGAGAGAGAACGAACAACAACGAACAAATGAGTTTATTGTGGGGGCCTCCGGCCCATTACAAGTTACAAGAAATGACAAAATTTGTACCTAAGGATGTCACTTCCCAATACCATATCGACCAACGGTGACAATTGCATCTTATAGTAATAAATCTAATTTTCCATCAAGTTTATGTAGCTGTCGAACATTACCATGGCTTCTGTTCTTCTACGGAATGCCTTGTAAATGTATGTGGCAATACTTCTAATAACAATGACATTATCAGTTGCAAACATGTCAGTAAGGGGTCCACTAAAACTAATTTGTATAAATGGTATTATATATTTACTCCTTAGATCGTAGGTGGCTGGACAATGTAGTAGAAAATGAACTTCGTCTTCTTCCGTTTCCATACATAATGGACATATATTTGGGTATGACGCAGTACTGTATCTATACTTATGATTATATAAATCGCTAATTCCCATTCTGAAGCGTATCCAGGCATCTCGAAATACTTTCTTGTCTAATGCATAAAGGTATGGCTCTATACCACGTTCAAACTTTACTAATTTGTAGAAGGAGTATCTTGTACTTTGCTGCAAACAATTTCTCCAGTTGCTGTCGTACCACTCAATCATTCTACATTTAAGT
>JAWQFJ010014523.1:0-11338 GCA_034096865.1 Theodoxus fluviatilis | reverse complement strand
TTTCCTACTTGATGATTTCCCCACAGAGAGCCATTAACACCCATTCTGCAAGCCAGGACATACCTATCGCATGGTTTGCTTTCGCAGACAGGAACTGACCTTGGTGTTTTCCCTCTCTTGCTGTTTGCAGACGTGCAGGGACGGTTTGACTACAAGCCCTACGTTGGAGACATCTACACCTGCACGCTCAAGCGGCTCAAGGCGGCCGACATCGACCAGGAGGTGAAGGAGCGAGCCATCTCGTGCATGTAGGTAGTGATGTCTGTACAGTGTTGCACGAGTCCAATGTCTGGGGAAGATGCCCGCCCGCGTCAGCTGCAATCCCTGGCACACATGCCAACTGTTCCCCTCTAGGCAAATTTGTCCCCCCATTGTTAAAATGGCTAAGTTGTACTGCATATTCATTTTTATGTCAACTGTTCCCCCCAAAAAAATCTAGACCAGGAACGGCAATTAACAGGCAGGACTCCTGCAAAGACTTGGCTGACCTCAAGAGTGCCAGTTGCAGATCTGTGAAGGCTGATGTCAAGCAGTGGCCAGTTGGTTGTACAATTGTATGGAGACATGTGTACATGTAGTATGGAGACATGTGTACATGTAGTATGGAGACATGTGTACATGTAGTATGGAGACATGTGTACATGTAGTATGGAGACATGTGTACATGTAGTATGGAGACATGTGTACATGTAGTATGGAGACATGTGTACATGTAGTATGGAGACATGTGTACATGTAGTATGGAGATGAAGAGCTTAAAACTTATATTCAAATGAATGAAACAGAATCTAGTGACTTTTCAAGGATAAAAGGTGAATGTAAATTTAGTAGCATGATCTCTGTCTGACCTCTGGCAAAGACTTGCAGGTTTGTTGTGGGAAGTGGAACATGTGGATAAATGTGAAGCCAGAGCACTCAAGTTGATAAATAGCAGTGTAAGCACGGAAGAGAACAGGATTGCATCTTGGTAGGTCTACCCAATTTGATGAATAGCAGTGTAAGCAGGGAAGAGAACAGGATTGCATCTTGGTAGCTCTACCCAATTTGATGAAGAGCAGTGTAAGCAGGGAAGAGGACGGGATTGCATCTTGGTAGCTCTACCCAATTTGATGAAGAGCAATTGCATCTTGGTAGCTCTACCCAAGTTGATGAATAGCAGCGTAAGCAGGGAAGAGAACAGGATTGCATCTTGGTAGCTCTACCCAATTTGATGAAGAGCAGTGTAAGCAGGGAAGAGGACAGGGTTGCATCTTGGTAGCTCTACCCAATTTGATGAAGAGCAGTGTAAGCAGGGAAGAGGACAGGGTTGCATCTTGGTAGCTCTACCCAAGTGGTTAGAGCATGTGGATGCCATGCAGGGGATTGTAAGCTTGACTTACACCAGGGATTCTCAAATTGTCTCATGGGTTCCCACAGGGCTTGGTTTTGTAGTTAGGCCCCCAAAAAGTTGTGTTTAAGGTGACCTTGCACCCCCCAAAAAAGGAGGGGGGGGGTATCAGTAGGTCGACCTGAACTTGAAAATTTTAATTTGTTTTTATTCTTTTTTCGAAGATGCCAGATTGAACAGAAACCAAACTTTCTTTCTCTGAAAAAGCTTTCTTAAAACTTACATGTTGATTCCCCGAGTGCTCGAAGGACAGGAAAGATGGGACAGTATGCAGTTTGTTGAATACCGTCAAATTGTATTTTTAACCTTTGCTCCTTTCAATAAGAAATCTGACCTCGGTGCAGTGTGATAGCATGACATTCTTGCACAGTTTTGTCTATGAAGTGTCTTTTTTGTTACTCATCTGCTTCCATGTTGTCCAGTGATATGACAGACAGAATGCACACTTTTGTGTTTATGTTCGGATTGGTCATGCTTTGTCATGTGACAACACAAGTTCGATGCTCATATGTGTTTCACATACATGAATTTTTGCAATTTACTTGTTACTGCTAAAATAGTTTAGAAACTTTAATATAATAATGGATTATTTATTTATTCAGGTAAATAATTACTTTTTTTTCATTTATTAGCTATATCAAGCTATGGATCCATCTTTTTGTCTGTTCATCAATTATTCAATGGTCAAGCTTGTTCTTCCATTTCTCCACCCATCCTTCATGCATTTCTCCACCCATCCTTCATGCATTTCTCCACCCATCCTTCATGCATTTCTCCACCCATCCTTCATGCATTTCTCCACCCATCCTTCATGCATTTCTCCACCCATCCTTCATGCATTTCTCCACCCATCCTTCATGCATTTCTCCACCCATCCTTCATGCATTTCTCCACCCATCCTTCATGCATTTCTCCACCCATCCTTCATGCATTTCTCCACCCATCCTTCATGCATTTCTCCACCCATCCTTCATGCATTTCTCCACCCATCCTTCATGCATTTCTCCACCCATCCTTCATGCATTTCTCCACCCATCCTTCATGCATTTCTCCACCCATCCTTCATGCATTTCTCCACCCATCCTTCATGCATTTCTCCACCCATCCTTCATCCATTTCTCCACCCATCCTTCATGCATTTCTCCACCCATCCTTCACCCATTTCTCCACCCATCCTTCATGCATTTCTCCACCCATCCTTCATGCATTTCTCCACCAATCCTTCATGCATTTCTCCACCCATCCTTCATGCATTTCTCCACCCATCCTTCATGCATTTCTCCACCCATCCTTCATGCATTTCTCCACCCATCCTTCACCCATTTCTCCACCCATCCTTCATGCATTTCTCCACCCATCCTTCATGCATTTCTCCACCCATCCTTCATGCATTTCTCCACCCATCCTTCATGCATTTCTCCACCCATCCTTCATGCATTTCTCCACCCATCCTTCATGCATTTCTCCACCCATCCTTCATGCATTTCTCCACCCATCCTTCATGCATTTCTCCACCCATCCTTCACCCATTTCTCCACTCATCCTTCATGCATTTCTCCACCCATCCTTCATGCATTTCTCCACCCATCCTTCATGCATTTCTCCACCCATCCTTCATGCATTTCTCCACCCATCCTTCATGCATTTCTCCACCCATCCTTCATGCATTTCTCCACCCATCCTTCATCCATTTCTCCACCCATCCTTCATGCATTTCTCCACCCATCCTTCATGCATTTCTCCACCCATCCTTCATGCATTTCTCCACCCATCCTTCATGCATTTCTCCGCCCATCCTTCATGCATTTCTCCACCCATCCTTCATGCATTTCTCCACCCATCCTTCATGCATTTCTCCACCCATCCTTCATGCATTTCTCCACCCATCCTTCATCCATTTCTCCACCCATCCTTCATGCATTTCTCCACCCATCCTTCATGCATTTCTCCACCCATCCTTCATGCATTTCTCCACCCATCCTTCATGCATTTCTCCACCCATCCTTCATGCATTTCTCCACCCATCCTTCATGCATTTCTCCACCCATCCTTCATGCATTTCTCCACCCATCCTTCACCCATTTCTCCACCCATCCTTCACCCATTTCTCCACCCATCCTTCATGCATTTCTCCACCCATCCTTCATGCATTTCTCCACCCATCCTTCATGCATTTCTCCACCCATCCTTCATGCATTTCTCCACCCATCCTTCATGCATTTCTCCACCCATCCTTCATGCATTTCTCCACCCATCCTTCATGCATTTCTCCACCCATCCTTCACGCATTTCTCCACCCATCCTTCATGCATTTCTCCACCCATCCTTCATGCATTTCTCCACCCATCCTTCATGCATTTCTCCACCCATCCTTCATGCATTTCTCCACCCATCCTTCACCCATTTCTCCACCGATCGTTCATGCATTCTCCACCCATCCTTCATGCATTTCTCCACCCATCCTTCATGCATTTCTCCACCCATCCTTCATGCATTTCTCCGCCCATCCTTCATGCATTTCTCCACCCATCCTTCATGCATTTCTCCACCCATCCTTCATGCATTTCTCCACCCATCCTTCATGCATTTCTCCACCCATCCTTCATGCATTTCTCCACCCATCCTTCATGCATTTCTCCACCCATCCTTCATCCATTTCTCCACCCATCCTTCATCCATTTCTCCACCCATCCTTCATGCATTTCTCCACCCATCCTTCATGCATTTCTCCACCCATCCTTCATTGCATTTCTCCACCCATCCTTCATGCATTTCTCCACCCATCCTTCATCCATTTCTCCACCCATCCTTCACCCATTTCTCCACCCATCCTTCACCCATTTCTCCACCCATCCTTCATGCATTTCTCCACCCATCCTTCATGCATTTCTCCACCCATCCTTCATGCATTTCTCCACCCATCCTTCATGCATTTCTCCACCCATCCTTCATGCATTTCTCCACCCATCCTTCATGCATTTCTCCACCCATCCTTCATGCATTTCTCCACCCATCCTTCATGCATTTCTCCACCCATCCTTCATGCATTTCTCCACCCATCCTTCATGCATTTCTCCACCCATCCTTCATGCCATTCTCCACCCATCCTTCATGCATTTCTCCACCCATCCTTCACGCATTTCTCCACCCATCCTTCATGCATTTCTCCACCCATCCTTCATGCATTTCTCCACCCATCCTTCATGCATTTCTCCACCCATCCTTCATGCATTTCTCCACCCATCCTTCATGCATTTCTCCACCCATCCTTCATGCATTTCTCCACCCATCCTTCATGCATTTCTCCACCCATCCTTCATGCATTTCTCCACCCATCCTTCATGCATTTCTCCACCCATCCTTCATGCATTTCTCCACCCATCCTTCATGCATTTCTCCACCCATCCTTCATGCATTTCTCCACCCATCCTTCATGCATTTCTCCACCCATCCTTCATGCATTTCTCCACCCATCCTTCATGCATTTCTCCACCCATCCTTCATGCATTTCTCCACCCATCCTTCATGCATTTCTCCACCCATCCTTCATGCATTTCTCCACCCATCCTTCATGCATTTCTCCAGCCATCCTTCATGCATTTCTCCACCCATCCTTCATGCATTTCTCCACCCATCCTTCATCATTTCTCCACCCATCCTTCATGCATTTCTCCACCCATCCTTCATGCATTTCTCCACCCATCCTTCATGCATTTCTCCACCCATCCTTCATCCATTTCTCCCACCCATCCTTCATCCATTTCTCCACCCATCCTTCATCCATTTCTCCACCCATCCTTCATGCATTTCTCCACCCATCCTTCATGCATTTCTCCACCCATCCTTCATGCATTTCTCCACCCATCCTTCATGCATTTCTCCACCCATCCTTCATGCATTTCTCCACCCATCCTTCATGCATTTCTCCACCCATCCTTCATGCATTTCTCCACCCATCCTTCATGCATTTCTCCACCCATCCTTCATGCATTTCTCCACCCATCCTTCATGCATTTCTCCACCCATCCTTCATGCATTTCTCCACCCATCCTTCATGCATTTCTCCACCCATCCTTCATGCATTTCTCCACCCATCCTTCATGCATTTCTCCACCATCCTTCATGCATTTCTCCACCCATCCTTCATCCATTTCTCCACCCATCCTTCATGCATTTCTCCACCCATCCTTCATGCATTTCTCCACCCATCCTTCATCCATTTCTCCACCCATCCTTCATGCATTTCTCCACCCATCCTTCATGCATTTCTCCACCCATCCTACATCCATTTCTCCACCCATCCTTCATGCATTTCTCCAACCATCCTTCATGCATTTCTCCACCCATCCTTCATGCATTTCTCCACCCATCCTTCATCCATTTCTCCACCCATCCTTCATGCATTTCTCCACCCATCCTTCACCCATTTCTCCACCCATCCTTCACCCATTTCTCCACCCATCCTTCATGCATTTCTCCACCCATCCTTCATGCATTTCTCCACCCATCCTTCATGCATTTCTCCACCCATCCTTCACCCATTTCTCCACCCATCCTTCATGCATTTCTCCACCCATCCTTCACCCATTTCTCCACCCATCCTTCATCCATTTCTCCACCCATCCTTCATGCATTTCTCCACCCATCCTTCACCATTTCTCCACCCATCCTTCACCCATTTCTCCACCCATCCTTCATGCATTTCTCCACCCATCCTTCATGCATTTCTCCACCCATCCTTCATGCATTTCTCCACCCATCCTTCATGCATTTCTCCACCCATCCTTCATGCATTTCTCCACCCATCCTTCATGCATTTCTCCACCCATCCTTCATCCATTTCTCCACCCATCCTTCATGCATTTCTCCACCCATCCTTCATCCATTTCTCCACCCATCCTTCATGCATTTCTCCACCCATCCTTCACCCATTTCTCCACCCATCCTTCATGCATTTCTCCACCCATCCTTCATGCATTTCTCCACCCATCCTTCATCCATTTCTCCACCCATCCTTCATGCATTTCTCCACCCATCCTTCATGCCATTTCTCCACCCATCCTTCATGCATTTCTCCACCAATCCTTCATGCATTTCTCCACCCATCCTTCATGCATTTCTCCACCCATCCTTCATGCATTTCTCCACCCATCCTTCATGCATTTCTCCACCCATCCTTCACCATTTCTCCACCCATCCTTCATGCATTTCTCCACCCATCCTTCATGCATTTCTCCACCCATACTTCATGCATTTCTCCACCCATCCTTCATGCATTTCTCCACCCATCCTTCATGCATTTCTCCACCCATCCTTCATGCATTTCTCCACCCATCCTTCATGCATTTCTCCACCCATCCTTCATGCATTTCTCCACCCATCCTTCATGCATTTCTCCACTCATCCTTCATGCATTTCTCCACCCATCCTTCATGCATTTCTCCACCCATCCTTCATGCATTTCTCCACCCATCCTTCATGCATTTCTCCACCCATCCTTCATGCATTTCTCCACCCATCCTTCATGCATTTCTCCACCCATCCTTCATGCATTCTCCACCCATCCTTCATGCATTTCTCCCACCATCCTTCATGCATTTCTCCACCCATCCTTCATGCATTTCTCCACCCATCCTTCATGCATTTCTCCACCCATCCTTCATGCATTTCTCCACCCATCCTTCATGCATTTCTCCACCCATCCTTCATGCATTTCTCCACCCATCCTTCATGCATTTCTCCACCCATCCTTCATGCATTTCTCCACCCATCCTTCATGCATTTCTCCACCCATCCTTCATGCATTTCTCCACCCATCCTTCATGCATTTCTCCACCCATCCTTCATGCATTTCTCCACCCATCCTTCATGCATTTCTCCACCCATCCTTCATGCATTTCTCAACCATCCTTCATGCATTTCTCCACCCATCCTTCATGCATTTCTCCACCCATCCTTCATGCATTTCTCCACCCATCCTTCAGCCATTTCTCCACCCATCCTTCATGCATTTCTCCACCCATCCTTCATGCATTTCTCCACCCATCCTTCACGCATTTCTTCAACCCATCCTTCATGCATTTCTCCAACCATCCTTCATGCATTTCTCCACCCATCCTTCATGCATTTCTCCACCCATCCTTCATGCATTTCTCCACCCATCCTTCATGCATTTCTCCACCCATCCTTCATGCATTTCTCCACCCATCCTTCATGCATTTCTCCACCCATCCTTCATGCATTTCTCCACCCATCCTTCATGCATTTCTCCACCCATCCTTCATGCATTTCTCCACCCATCCTTCATGCATTTCTCCACCCATCCTTCATGCATTTCTCCACCCATCCTTCATGCATTTCTCCACCCATCCTTCATGCATTTCTCCACCCATCCTTCATGCATTTCTCCACCCATCCTTCATGCATTTCTCCACCCATCCTTCATGCATTTCTCCACCCATCCTTCATGCATTTCTCCACCCATCCTTCATGCATTTCTCCACCCATCCTTCATGCATTTCTCCACCCATCCTTCATGCATTTCTCCACCCATCCTTCATGCATTTCTCCACCCATCCTTCATGCATTTCTCCACCCATCCTTCATGCATTTCTCCACCATCCTTCATGCATTTCTCCACCCATCCTTCATGCATTTCTCCACCCATCCTTCATGCATTTCTCCACCCATCCTTCATGCATTTCTCCACCCATCCTTCATGCATTTCTCCACCCATCCTTCATGCATTTCTCCACCCATCCTTCATGCATTTCTCCACCCATCCTTCATGCATTTCTCCACCCATCCTTCATGCATTTCTCCACCCATCCTTCAGCATTTCTCCACCCATCCTTCATGCATTTCTCCACCCATCCTTCATGCATTTCTCCACCCATCCTTCATGCATTTCTCCACCCATCCTTCATGCATTTCTCCACCCATCCTTCATGCATTTCTCCACCCATCTTCATGCATTTCTCCACCCATCCTTCATGCATTTCTCCACCCATCCTTCATGCATTTCTCCACCATCCTTCATGCATTTCTCCACCCATCCTTCATGCATTTCTCCACCCATCCTTCATGCATTTCTCCACCCATCCTTCATGCATTTCTCCACCCATCCTTCATGCATTTCTCCACCCATCCTTCATGCATTTCTCCACCCATCCTTCATGCATTTCTCCACCCATCCTTCATGCATTTCTCCACCCATCCTTCATGCATTTCTCCACCCATCCTTCATGCATTTCTCCACCCATCCTTCATGCATTTCTCCACCCATCCTTCATGCATTTCTCAACCCATCCTTCATGCATTTCTCCACCCATCCTTCATGCATTTCTCCACCCATCCTTCATGCATTTCTCCACCCATCCTTCATGCATTTCTCCACCATCCTTCATGCATTTCTCCACCCATCCTTCATGCATTTCTCCACCCATCCTTCATGCATTTCTCCACCCATCCTTCATGCATTTCTCCACCCATCCTTCACGCATTTCTCCACCAATCTTCATGCATTTCTCCACCCATCCTTCATGCATTTCTCCACCCATCCTTCATGCATTTCTCCACCCATCCTTCATGCATTTCTCCACCCATCCTTCATGCATTTCTCCACCATCCTTCATGCATTTCTCCACCCATCCTTCACGCATTTCTCCACCCATCCTTCATGCATTTCTCCACCCATCCTTCATGCATTTCTCCACCCATCCTTCATGCATTTCTCCACCCATCCTTCATGCATTTCTCCACCATCCTTCATGCATTTCTCCACCCATCCTTCATGCATTTCTCCACCCATCCTTCATGCATTTCTCCACCCATCCTTCATGCATTTCTCCACCCATCCTTCATGCATTTCTCCACCCATCCTTCATGCATTTCTCCACCCATCCTTCATGCATTTCTCCACCCATCCTTCATGCATTTCTCCACCCATCCTTCATGCATTTCTCCACCCATCCTTCATGCATTTCTCCACCACTCCTTCATGCCATTTCTCCACCCATCCTTCATGCATTTCTCCACCCATCCTTCATGCATTTCTCCACCCATCCTAAGTTGCATTTCTCCACCCATCCTTCATGCATTTCTCCACCCATCCTTAATGCATTCTCCACCCATCCTTCATGCATTTCTCCACCCATCCTTCATGCATTTCTCCACCCATCCTTCATGCATTTCTCCACCCATCCTTCATGCATTCTCCACCCATCCTTCATGCATTTCTCCACCCATCCTTCATGCATTTCTCCACCCATCCTTCATGCATTTCTCCACCATCCTTCATGCATTTCTCCACCCATCCTTCATGCATTCTCCACCCATCCTTCATGCATTTCTCCACCCATCCTTCATGCATTTCTCCACCCATCCTTCATGCATTTCTCCACCCATCCTTCATGCATTTCTCCACCCATCCTTCATGCATTTCTCCACCCATCCTTCATGCATTTCTCCACCCATCCTTCATGCATTTCTCCACCCATCCTTCATGCATTTCTCCACCCATCCTTCATGCATTTCTCCACCCATCCTTCATGCATTTCTCCACCAATCCTTCAGGCATTACTCCACCCATCCTATCATGCATTTCTCCACCATCCTTCATGCATTTCTCCACCCATCCTTCATGCCATTTCTCCACCATCCTTCATCATTTCTCCACCCATCCTTCAGCAATTCTCCACCCATCCTTCATGCATTTCTCCACCCATCCTTCATGCATTTCTCCACCCATCCTTCATGCATTTCTCCACCCATCCTTCATGCATTCTCCACCATCCTTCATGCATTTCTCAACCATCCTTCATGCATTTCTCCACCCATCCTTCATGCATTTCTCCACCCATCCTTCATGCATTTCTCCACCCATCCTTCATGCATTTCTCCACCCATCCTTCATGCATTCTCCACCCATCCTTCATGCATTTCTCCACCCATCCTTCATGCATTTCTCCACCCATCCTTCATGCATTTCTCCACCCATCCTTCATGCATTTCTCCACCCATCCTTCATGCATTTCTCCACCCATCCTTCATGCATTTCTCCACCCATCCTTCATGCATTTCTCCACCCATCCTTCATGCATTTCTCCACCCATCCTTCATGCATTTCTCCACCCATCCTTCATGCATTCTCCACCATCCTTCATGCATTTCTCCACCCATCCTTCATGCATTTCTCACCCATCCTTCATGCATTTCTCCACCCATCCTTCATCCATTTCTCCACCCATCCTTCATGCATTTCTCCACCCATCCTTCATGCATTCTCCACCCATCCTTCATGCATTTCTCCACCCATCCTTCATGCATTTCTCCACCCATCCTTCATGCATTTCTCCACCCATCCTTCATGCATTTCTCCACCCATCCTTCATGCATTTCTCCACCCATCCTTCATGCATTTCTCCACCCATCCTTCATCCATTTCTCCACCCATCCTTCCACCCATCCTTCATCCATTCTCCACCCATCCTTCATGCATTTCTCCACCCATCCTTCATGCATTTCTCCACCCATCCTTCATGCATTTCTCCACCCATCCTTCATGCATTTCTCCACCCATCCTTCATGCATTTCTCCACCCATCCTTCATGCCATTTCTCCACCATCCTTCATGCATTTCTCCAACCATCCTTCATCCATTTCTCCACCCATCCTTCATGCATTTCTCCACCCATCCTTCACCCATTTCTCCACCCATCCTTCATGCATTTCTCCACCATCCTTCACTCCATTTCTCCACCCATCCTTCATGCCATTTCTCCACCCATCCTTCACCCATTCTCCACCCATCCTTCATGCATTTCTCCACCATCCTTCATGCATTTCTCCACCCATCCTTCACGCATTTCTCCAACCATCCTTCATGCATTTCTCCACACATCCTTCATGCATTTCTCCACCCATCCTTCATGCATTTCTCCACCCATCCTT
>JAWQFJ010014522.1:17500-22757 GCA_034096865.1 Theodoxus fluviatilis | reverse complement strand
GGGTTGTTAGTGAAGTCAAAGAGTGCTTGTCGTGTTACCAGTGTAGATTTTTCTAAGACAAGACCCTCCTGCAAGCTGATTTCTTTTGCCTTGCACGCCGGGCGGTAACAACAGCAGATATGGGGGGATTTATGGGCACCATAACCAGCGCAAGACAAGTCGTCTAAAATCGAGAGATTCCAACCCTGATACACGTCTGAGCAGGTCTGTCTGAATGCTTTGTCTGACTGCCAAATTTGGGAGCGGGCGTGTGTGTGTGTGTGTGTGTGTGTGTGTGTGTGTGTGTGTGTGTGTGTGTGTGTGTGTGTGTGTGTGTGTGGTGTGTGTATAAGATCATGAATGTGTGCTGTGTGGTGTGTGTCTGAGTGTAGTGATGTGGTGGGTGTGTGTGTGTGATGTGTGTGTGTGATGTGTGTTGATGTGAGACTCGTGTGTGTTTTGATAAGTGCTTTGTGTGTGTGTGGGGAGTGTGTGTGTATGTGAGTTGGGTGCAGTCGAGTGTGGTGTGTGTGTGTGTGTGTGGTGTGTGCTGTGGGTTGTGTCGGGTGAGTGAGTTGTGTTGCAAGATGTGTGTTGTGTGTGTGTGTGTGTGTGTGTGTAGTGGTGTGTGAGTGTATATTCGGTTGTGTGTGGGGTGTGTGTTGTTGCTAGCGCGTGTGTGTGGCTGTGGGTGTCGGTGACGGGTTTGTGTCTGTGTGTGTGTGCCTGTGTGTGGGGGTGAGTGTGTGTGCGCGAGTGTGTGAGTGGGTGAGATGTGATGAGTGCTGGTGTGTGTGTGGGTGTGAGTGTGTGTGTGATGTGTATGTGCCGTAGAGTCCGTGTTGTGTGTGTGTGATGTAGGGCATGCGGAATGTGTGTGTGTGTGGTCCCGTGTGATGATGTGTGTAGTGGGTGCGTTGTGTGATGTGTGTGTGTGCGGTGCAACAGTGGCAGGCGTTCGGGCTCGTGTGTGTGTGTGCATGTGTGGTGTGCGAGTGTGTGGTGTGTGTGTGTGGGTGTGTGTGTGTTGGAGTGTAGTGTATTGGGTCCTGTGTTTGTGTGTGTGTGGTGTTTGTGTGTGTGGTGTGTGTGTGTGTGTGTGTGTGTGTGTGTGTGTGTGTGTGTGTGTGTGAGATAGAGCGCGGGCACACACGTTGCATGAAACTGCTACACTTTTTGTGTGACTATATACAGATAGTTGAGCAGTAAACAGCGTCATACTGCTCGTGTGAAGACATATTTACTAAGAAATACTTCAGGGCGCCCCTCCTAGGCTATGGGACTTTCTTAGATACATGCAGACAATCATAGAGACTGAAAAGTGTTCCGCCAGAATAGGCAGTAAAAATAGAGTGAGATGTTGAGCCCACTGCACATTACATGATGAATTGATGAAGCAGCACGCAGATCGTGCATGCGTCCAAAAAATTTCGCTGCCTCGAGTAGAAAGTTGTCTATTTGCCGGCAACAAAGCAGCTGCGCAACCATCAATCAACCAATCAGGAAAAGTTCTGAGGAGAAACCATGATAGTACATGATACATGATATTAGCCGTGCTGTATCATGTAGCTCTGTATGACCAACTCGTGAAAGGGTGGCTCGTCGCGGCAAGAAGCAAAGAAGTACTGTCGCCTCCTGCTGCAACAGGCTTTAAATGAGCAACTCATGAATACTGATTGTCCCAACAAGCATGCTCCTGCATGCTTTGCCCGCTGTATACTTTGTCTAGTGCTTTGTACTGCGGAACAGGTTTCGTTGTGACAGGTCATTGTCCTCTGGCAGCCATGTGCGAAGCACATTGAGTAGGGACAGAATGATCTCGATTTTGATCTACACTTTTAGAATACTTGTGTACGTGCTTGCATGACTGTGCTGTGTGCAAGCATGCGCGTGTGCGTCAATGTGAATATACATGTACGCCTTCGTGTCTATGAATACTGTTAAAGGAGAGAGAGAGGAAAGAGAAGAGAGGAAAAGAGAGGAAAGAGATATCGCAGGGGAGGGGGAGGCGCGAGCGTGCGTGCGTGGTTTGTATTCCGGTATGTGTGTATGTTTGGGGGGGTAACATGTGTGGTGTTTGTGTGTTCGCCTGCCCTGTGTGTGTGTGTGTGTGTGTGTGTGTGTGTTTGCATGTATGCACGCGAGCACATAATTATTCGTGTGTGTTTTTGTTCGTAACTCGTCGCAATCTCCAGGACTACAGAACAGCTATCAATGTCGCTTTCATTCATTATCATTTCCGTTGTGGTGGTTATTTCTCTCTCTCTCTCTCTATCTCTCTCTGTCTCTCTCTCTCTCTGTCTCTGTTTCTCTCTCTTTCTCTCTCCCCCCTCTCTCTCTCTGTTTCTCTCTCTCTCTCTCTCTCTCTCTCTCTCTCTCTCTCTCTCTCTCTCTCTCTCTCTCTCTCTGAAATTCCGTGATGCCTTTGTAAGATTTAGATACGGGCTAAATGATCTGAAGTGTAACAGACATCGTTACATGAAGTGCCCCTTTTGTCCAGAAGTCGAAAATGAGAATCATGTATTGTTAAACTGTACTACCTATGCAGATCTTTGAAGGAAATATATCCAAAAAGAAACAAACACACGACAAACACCAAAATCAAAGTATATATATATATATCCAAAAATATATCCAAAAACATATTTACAAAGAGACGTATTATACATGTGCACAACTAATGAATTCACCGAGTACAACATGCATACGAGATGTGGCCATGTATGTGCACTATGCACGTCGGAAGAAGAAACTTTCCCCCCAAACTCGTATTTAAACAGTGCCGGTAATTGTCCATCACGTAGTTGACCTGTGATCTTGTCAATTAATTTGTGGATGGCGGTTGGCCTAGAGACAAAAACGTCTCATACTATAGCCTTTTACATTAAGGTGCCTCGGGGATGAATTTGTTAATGAATTTGTATATATACTATTTAAAACGGAATGTTTTTAATCAAAACAAATCAGTCGCGCTATTGGAGCATTGCACAGGCAGGGGACAAAAATGTGTCACAGTGTGTTCACGTCCATGACTTGTATAATATGTATGTAATATGAGGAATGTTCTAATGTAACTCTACATGTATATATCATATCTCATTTTTCAACTGTACATTGAACTGTTTGGGTCGTCGGCCCCCCAAAAAGTCAATCAATCAATCTCTCTCTCTCTGTTTCTCTCTCTCTCACTCTCTCTCTCTCACTCACTCTCTCTCACTTTCTCTCTCTGTGTTTCTCTCTCTCTGTTTCTCTCTGTGTGTGTCTGTTTCTCTCTCTCTCTCTTTGCTTGTCTGTCTGCTTGTCTGTCTGTCTGCTTGTCGGTCTGCCTGCTTGTCTTCGTCTGTCTGCTGTGTCGGGCTGCCTGACTGTCTATGTCTGTCTGCTGTCGCGTTGTCTGCCTGTCTGGCTTGTCGGTCGGTACTGCTTGCTCTGCCTGTCTGCTTGGTCTGTCCGTCCGTTCCGTCTGTTTTGTCTTGTCTTTGCCCCTGTTCTCCCGAAATTTCGTCATTACGGATGTGCTTGGCACTACTTCCTATGAGGCGCAAATACGAAGTTTGTAGACACCGAAACCCCTCTATCTTCACCTTTGTTGCTTGAACCCTCACTGTACTCCAACCCACCCCTAACTCCCCTTAATCCATCCCCTTTCTCTCTTCTGTACTAAACCGCCACAGGATATTCAACAGCTATGGATCTACTGAGAGAAAGTACGACAGGATATTTCCCCGACACACTTCCTACTGACGGACATCTTCCAAAACGAACGTGGATAAAAGAAGTAGTTTTTGCGAACCAGACCCTGTTTTTGAACACAACTTTTGCTGAAAGGCCCCCACGTGCCACCACCAAAAACGATATACGACGGCGGACGAAAAACCCTTAGAATTTTCTTCAAACCCGATTTCTAATGATGAGATAGGTGGCGGTGGCGGTGGTGGTGGTGGGAGGATATTATATGGGAAAGATTATAGTGGGGTGGTTAGAGGTGGATAGGCCGAATGTGCCAGAGTGCAACCTCTGACAGGTTGACAAAACCCAAGATGGGATACCCAATTCTGGTCATTTCTCTGTCTAAGACACGGTTTTCTGCGAGGCACTGTTGGACAGCGTTGCGCTCAAACAAAGGGACAGAACCCCGTTCAACGTTGACGGGCATTGCAGTCGGGGGGAAACAGGACAACACACGAGATAGCCAGTGGCGAAATAGAAAAAAGTGGGCCATCCTCGATACGACGGCCACTCTAAGCCACCCGTGTGGGGGCTAACAGTCCCAAGACACTGATGCGTAGCCAAACAGAAGCACAAACGTCCAGTGAAACGAACCGCCGTGCTGAAAATCTCTGCACGGGAACATTTGCCAAGAGAGGGGTGGGCGGGTCTGCATGCATTGCACTCGTTTGCCAATCCCAGACGACCCCACCAACTAGAATCCTTAACCGTGGAGCTTTCAGGACCTGCACCATAAGTTCGACTAGGGGTGTCCCTACCAGCTAGGAATGGGTTTCAAGCTGTGTACGGTACGATACGATACGATACGGTACGACACGACACGATACGATACGATACGATACCTTTACTGTTAGGCCTCAGGCCCTTCACAAGGTATATACACAAATATAAGCATAACAATTGAATTGTCTAATACGATTCAGTACATTGCATTATTACATTACATTATATTACATCACATCGCATCGCATCGCATCACATCGCATTATCACATCACATCACCATCACCATCACTATCCACATAACCCTGCACCACATCACACTGCACCACATCACCCTGCACCACATCACACTGCACCACAACACCCTGCACCATATCACCCTACACCACATCACACTGCACCACATCACACTGCACCACATCACACTGCACCACATCACCCTGCACCACATCACACTGCACCATATCACACTGCACCACATCACACTGCACCACATCACACTGCACCACGTCACCCTACACCACATCACACTGCGCCACATCACACTGCACCACATCACACTGCACCACATCACACCGCACCACATCACCCTGCACCACATCACCCTGCACCACATCACCCTGCACCACATACACAGCACCACAACACCCTGCACCACATCACCCTGCACCACATCACCCTGCACCACATCACACTGCACCACATCACACTGCACCACATACACACCACCACAACACCCTGCACCACATCACACTGCACCACATCACCCTGCACCACATCACCCTGCACCACATCACCCTGCACCACATCACACTGCACCACATCAC
>JAWQFJ010014522.1:0-12500 GCA_034096865.1 Theodoxus fluviatilis | reverse complement strand
GCCTATCTTGAAAAAAGTCTCCCTACTTCTTTTATATCACACGCCTCTGTGGGTTGGCGGTCGGAATAGACCCACCGCGTCACCCTACGCGATTTGTACGAGACGGAGAACGGCGATTTATCTTTTTAACACTCGATTTATCCCCTAACCCCGGGTTATCTTGAGCGGTTAGATAAGGTACGCTCGTCAGAGGATCCTAGGTTGCGCTTTGCTATATATACTGGTTTCCAGCCAAGGGAGAGCGGAACAGACAGTTGGAATCGTCTGAGTTTAGAGATAAATCGGGGTTAAAATAACTCGCCGTCCTGGATACGGTGATTTTCGTGCTCAATGGCCGTACATACTAACAAAGGATGACAGGCAGTAAAACTCACTCCATCCACCCGTCCGTCCGTCCGTCCATCCATACACCTGTCCGATGCATGAAGTGACAGATATAGGAAATATGGGTGCTGGGTTTTATATTGCGACTTCACATCCATTGATGGGTATATCTTTACTCCCTGGTCAACAAACTACTTTCATCATCATTCCAACGCCAACTCAACTCCCAGGGAGTGTACAACCAGGCTGCATTGCAACTCAAATAAAAATCCTCTTCTGTTTTAGTCACGTTTGCACACGACATCGAGGATTCTTTCAGTCATGGATATTTGAAGCTAAAGACAATTTAGCAAAGAAGCACACGCACAAAATGCAATCAGGAAAGCTTGCTTTGCACGGACACATTGCACTGGATCCGGTGTGAACTTCAGTTGAGACTGAGCTAAAATCCCTATAGGAAATTTCATACCCCCTGTATTCACAGAATCACTTCATTCGGTGTGGAGTAGCACTGCCAACGAGTCGCATTTTCATGCCGCGCAGTATTCAGTATTGAAAACCAGGGACAAAATGGCTGGAGTGCCTGGCTCGATCATCATGGCACAACAAGCAACGAATCGGGAGGACAATACCGCCATCGCAATGCCCCGTGTGATCAAGGCTAGGAAGAGGAGCACGGAGGAACCTTTCGAAAGCTTTTTCCTCGTCTTCTTCATAGTCATTTTTCTACTATCCTGGATGACCCGACATATGCGGGAAGTAATCCTGCAGAATGAGCTAGACTGGAACCCCATGCATGAACTGGGGATGCTGACCAGAAACTGGTATCTCCTGTCGGCGATGTGGGCCCTTGCCACACCCTCGTCTTGGTTTCCTGAAAGCTTTTCAGCATTCACCTGCTTGATAATGCAGGTCATGGAATGCACCACCTTCTTCCGGTCAAACCTGCGAGTGCTCATGGACATCCGCATCACACATTATCAAGAAGCGGCTACCTTGGCCTACCTAGCGGCTACCTTGGCCTACCTAGCGGCTACCTTGGCCTACCTAGCGGCTACCTTGGCCTACCTAGCGGCTACCTTGGCCTACCTAGCGGCTACCTTGGCCTACCTAGCGGCTACCTTGGCCTACCTAGTGGCTACCTTGGCCTACCTAGCGGCTACCTTGGCTTACCTAGCGGTTGCCATGTGTCACGGCCAGTTCCTTCTTCTGCTGGTTAGCGCCTACTTGCAGTCGGCAAAATGCCGTGGGAATGTCTGCAAGAAAGCCGAGTATTTGGTCATCGTAGCTACTTGGGTGGTCTTTATACTGCTTGCACGAGAGTTTTTGCCTGTATTTTTCCCTACGAAGCCCAACGCCTATGGAGGCTTGATTGTCTGGGGATCCCGAGCGCTTGTGGTCGTTGTGGTTGTAATGATTATCGATGCCTTAAAATCCATGCTCAAGGAATCGTGTCCGAGTCTGGACCGTCCCTTTGCAATCGTCGCCTTTGGCGTGCTTCTACGTGTGCTCTTTGTACAAGGGAAAGAAGTATTCTACCCCCATCTACACTCGCCCTTTCTTTTCTGAGGACTATGCATACTGTGCACTATGTCGCACTTTGTACACGTACCCAAACGCAGGCAGGCAACAGCTCAGGGATCTTTTTTTTAAAAATGGTCACAGATCCAGGATGTTCACTAGGCAACAGAAACTATGTTTTTATTTTAAGTCGGAAGTAGTGTGAGAACGTCCTTGCGACAGGCCAGAGATTCATCATGATGTAAGTAAAATACAACTCCTGAAAAAAGGATGCTTGAAGTCGGTGCTTCCAGCAAGATTAGACCATCTCTGCATTCTCCACGCAGGATGAAGAGCACAGGCAAAGTAGTCATCGCAGGAATATCCTTCAAGCAGACGAAATCAAGGTAAGTCCCTTTTTTTCTTTCAAATCGGTGATTGTGGTGAATTACTAGTGATGGGTGATTATCATGGACATTGTGGTTCACGTTGGGATGGCGCAAAGTTTTAATACAAATGCATAGTCACTTACCTGGTATTGGCTCCCCCGTGAATCCGGGCGTTTCATCTTTGGGTCAGGTACTCGACTAGCAAGATCTAATTTCCTCCATTGAGCTAAACAGGACGACCTCGACTTTGCAGACGACTTATGCCTGATGTCCCAATGCTACCAGCACATGCAACAGAAGACAGACAACCTTGCCAGAGAAGCAACGAAGACCGGACTACAGGTCAACCTGAAAAAGACAGGGACCGTGGCCGTGAACAAGGAGCAGCAGAAGCCTGTTACCCTGGGAGACAAGGAGCTCAAAGAGGTGGACTCCTTTACTTACCTGGGCAGCGTCGTATCAGTAACAGGCGGTTCTGACGAGGACATCAAAGCCAGAATCGGGAAAGCCAGATATGCCTTCAACACTCTGAGACCAGTCTGGAGATCAACATCCCTCTCTACCCACACACAACTCCGGATATTTAACAGCAACGTCAAGTCTGTCCTTCTCTCTGGCTCTGAGACCTGGAGAGTCACCAACACTCTGACCAACAAGCTCCAAGTCTTCATAAACAGATGCCTCCGTAACATTTTTATGATCAGGTGGACAGACAAAGTCAAGAACACCGACTTGTGGAAGCAGGCAAACCAGGATCCCATCGGACAGCAGATCGCAAGGCGGAAGTGGAGGTGGATCGGACACATCTTGCGAAAACCTCCACATGACATCACACGGCAGGCCTTGCAGTGGAATCCCCAGGGCAAGAGACGTGTTGGTCGCCTCAAGACCACCTGGAGGCGATCCTGCGAGGAGATGAGGAACTGCAACCTGTCATGGGGAGAGCTGAAGAAAGTTGCCCAGAACCGAGTACGCTGAGGGAATGTTGCCGAGGCCCTATGCTCCACAAGGAACTCAAGGGAATAAGTCAAAGTCAAGAGCTAAACAGGTACCTGTGGTGAATAAAATAGAAACATAGTGGGCATACTTCGTGCATTGTACGCAACATTTGAAGCATCATATCCAAAGAGTTCCAATCCTGGTCGTAACTGTATGAAATTAAACGATTCAGGACATACTTGACCTTTTTTTAAATCAAGGCCCATTGCAATTGATGCATGATTTCTCTGACAAAGAATGCTGGTTTAGTCATGTTCTTAACAGAGAAGTTCTAGTAGAGGTATCCGTCTCCCTAAGCAGTGCGAAGTGGATGAACATCACAGCGTCTCGTTTGCGCGGGATCTGTTCCCTAGATCAAATGTAACTTTTCTGTGCTTTACGCATTATATGCCGACTTGTGTACTTGTCCCTAAGCTTTTGTAGAGAAGGCAAAACAGGGGAATCTCTTCATTTTCAATGATTCTACAAAATGCACACTTAGTATCCACGTGTGGTCGATTCGTGAACTATTTGTTCGTCTGCAGATGTTTTTCCAAAACCGAATCGCACAAAAGCGCCTCGGAATGTATATTCCGAATTGATCTTTCAATGGTCATCCCCAGTCGCTGCGGTGGGTGGGAGGGAGGGAGAGATGAGGCCTGTGTAGGCAATTATAAGGCCATTAAGCACGATCACCACTAGTACGCTCAAATCCATCATGATGTCCCCAGTTATTCGCCTCTTGCGGAACGCGTTGGGGGATGCGGTGGGTCTATTCTGACCCCAGCCCACAGGGGGAGCAGTTTCAAGTGACTGGAATTACTTCGCGGTAGGAGAGGCAATGCGGGTGAAGCAACAGCTTGAGTATCACACCTACCAGCCGCGATACCACTGCTAACGAGCGAGCTATTTAACTGAAGTCCATTGCACACGGGGCGACAAGATTTTGTGCTCGCAGCAGAATATAGCTGATTGACCTATTCAGTCTAGCGGCAAACCCCTGCTGCTAGAACAAAATCTTGTCGCCTCGCCGCCTCGTGTGCGATGGGTGTAATGGACTCGAGTCCCAAAATGATAACGCCAACCAGGGAGAGGGGATGGGGCAGGTAGCAGAATAAGAATGACTGCAATCTTCGCATAGGGCCTACAAGGGAGTCGCTGGAGAACTTGTCAACCCTGTGTACAGAAATAGCTCAAATATGTTCACCGAGTCATGATGGAATCTTTTAACTAGAACAGCATGACGCATAGCATTTTGAATATGGTGAAGCCTAAAATCTTTCATTCTAATACGTATATTCTATATTTTGTGACCTTCATTAAACATTTTAGGGCTTGTTGCGTAGATTTTATCGGGCCAAGTGTTTCAGGCGACATGCAAAACAGTGTAGTACATGGGGGGGTGGGAGGGGGGGGGGGGGGAGGGGGGGGAATCACCATAGCCAACCATAGCAGTTTCCCATGTTGTATTCCCGGTGGACTGGGGGGTAAGAATACATGTATACTCAACGTGTCTCCCTGCGCGATTCGTGAAAGGCGAATAACTAGGGAAACCGACACTTGCCTAGCTCTCAAACCAGCTCTAGTTTCCTCATCAATGGCCTAGTAAGTTCTAGTCTACAAAAGCTGCGTAAACCCTCATTGTTCATCATTATCATCATTATCCAATGTATCATTTTCTGTTTTGCAGATGGAGAATTCAGAACATGCAGGGAGTGGTGCGGATTTACTTCTTCAAAAGGAGAAAGTAGTCTCATACTTTTTTAACGTACTGTATTTAAAGAGTGTGGTTGATGCAGCTGCGAGATGAAGAGTGTCCGGATGAAAGTCAGATTTTAAATGAACGATCTTCATGCAGATGTCCAAATGCAATGTTTTTTCATGCATCCAGAACTACTGATAACCTTCTATTGGGGTGCATGCATGTATCTAAAATATCACTAAGCATTTTGTGAATTATGTGAATACAAAATTTAACCCAAAGAAACTATATATTTTTAACAAAGAAAAATTAGGGTTTTAATTGTTGTAGTGGTGGTGTTTTATTCTACCTATCGTTGAGTGAGACAACGCATGGTCTAAACCGCTTGATGCCCCTCCCATCAGTGATTAGGTCGAATCATCAGCTGGAAACTCTGGCTGCTTGAAAATCTAGGATTACTCGAGATGCTCATCCATATTTTGCTTCTTAAAAAATCATTCGATAACATTTATTCCAAATACCTAATGCTCTACAGTATTTTAACGCCACAATGTGTAGTTTGTACATATTGGAGTAGATAATTAAATACAGTTCGTCTGTTCCATTCAAATTCAGTTATTTTAGTGTGTTTATGTTGCAATGTCACCTCCACTCTTCCCTGTCAAACTGCTGTGTGCGGATATTTGCAAGTAGATTTCACATAGACAAGTGATCATTTTCCCAATTTTTAAAAAATAGTGCTGATATTTGAATGTGTTGCTGATAGATATACGTAGAATTTCAAAGTGCTTCATAGTATCATTGTACATATGTGAAAAATATGCCCCAACTTTGTAGTAACAAAATAAACCATTGTTGTCATGAGCTGAAATTTTTGTTTGATACCAGCAGGATATGTAAAGATGTGGTTGTGTGAAAAGCTTGGAATATATGAGTAAAGTGTTTGTACTATACAGAACCTATATGAGTAAAGTGTTTGTACTATACAGAACCTTTGTTTTGATATAGCTCTTAACACACACACACAGTGACGATAAGTCGGATTAAAATCTGAATTGTCAATTTGAGAAATGGACAGTGGCATAACTGCTTAGATGAAAGATCATTTTAATTAATTTAACACACAGATCCCAAAATGGCTATCATTTTACTCGACGCGTGTGTGTTAGGGGAAAACATGGTGGTGGTGGGGGGGGGGGGGGGGGGGGGGGTGACACTGGAGATTACCACTACTGTTCACATTAATATTACATTAGTTTTACAGTCTATAATACTTATCGCACAACAGTCATGACAGTGGAAGAGTATTCAGGATTGCAGTGAATGTAGTTTTCCTTGTACACGTTGCAGAGATACCATCCACACAGTTGTCAAAATCTAGAGTTATGATCTTTTTTCGGTTCCATAAAAATTGAACCTTTTTGTTGCTGTAGTACTTCATGACAGAAAGAAGGTATAGAAAACCAAAACAGGCAAAGCAAGTTTACATTTTATTAAAATAAATGATGAAATACAATTGACTAGGATAATTTCTCATAACGGCAAGAGTCCTGCAAAGTGTTTTGATTCTCCAAGTCATCACTGTTTGTCACGGCCAGTTTCTGTCAATAAAACAAGTATAACATTCCTCCACATTGGACATGATCTCCTCAGGCAGAAACATCAGCTGCCTCAGCTTCTGAGAACTTTAGAAGATGGAGACATTTGCAGTGTTGCAGTATTGAGGGAGAGCTTCCAGTCGGCAACAGAAGCTCCCCAGTAACATCTAGTGTTGCAGTATTGAGGGAGAGCTTCCAGTCTGCAACAGAAGCTCCCCAGTAACATCTAGTGTTGCAGTATTGAGGGAGAGCTTCCAGTCTGCAACAGAAGTTCCACAGTAACACCTAGTGTTGCAGTATTGAGGGAGAGCTTCCAGTAGGCAACAGAAGCTCCCCAGTAACATCTAGTGTTGCAGTATTGAGGGACAGCTTCCAGTCGGCAACAGAAGCTCCCCAGTAACATCTAGTGTTGCAGTATTGAGGGAGAGCTTCCAGTCTGCAACAGAAGCTCCCCAGTAACACCTAGTGTTGCTGTATTGAGGGAGAGCTTCCAGTAGGCAACAGAAGCTCCCCAGTAACACCTAGTGTTGCTGTATTGAGGGAGAGCTTCCAGTAGGCAACAGAAGCTCACCAGTAACATCTAGTGTTGCAGTATTGAGGGAGAGCTTCCAGCCTGCAACAGAAGCTCCCCAGTTACATCTAGTGTTGCAGTATTGAGGGAGAGCTTCCAGTCGGCAACAGAAGCTCCCCAGTAACACATAGTGTTGCAGAATTGAGGGAGAGCTTCCAGTCTGCAACAGAAGCTCCCCAGTAACATCTAGTGTTGCAGTATTGAGGGAGAGCTTCCAGCCTGCAGCAGAAGCTCCCCAGTAACATCTAGTGTTGCAGTATTGAGGGAGAGCTTCCAGCCTGCAACAGAAGCTCCCCAGTAACATCTAGTGTTGCAGTATTGAGGGAGAGCTTCCAGCCTGCAACAGTCTGCTCCCCAGTAACATCTAGTGTTGCAGTATTGAGGGAGAGCTTCCAGTCTGCAACAGAAGCTCCCCAGTAACATCTAGTGTTGCAGTATTGAGGGAGAGCTTCCAGTCTGCAACAGAAGCTCCACAGTAACACCTAGTGTTGCCGTATTGAGGGACAGCTTCCAGTCTGCAACAGAAGCTCCCCAGTAACACATAGTGTTGCAGTATAAAGGGAGAGCTTCCAGCCTGCAACAGAAGCTCCACAGTAACATCTAGTGTTGCAGTATTGAGGGACAGCTTCCAGTCTGCAACAGAAGCTCCCCAGTAACACCTAGTGTTGCAGTATTGAGGGAGAGCTTCCAGCCTGCAACAGAAGCTTCCCAGTAACATCTAGTGTTGCAGTATTGAGGGAGAGCTTCCAGCCTGCAACAGAAGCTCTCCAGTAACATCTAGTGTTGCAGTATTGAGGGAGAGCTTCCAGTTGGCAACAGAAGCTCCCCAGTAACATCTAGTGTTGCAGTATTGAGGGAGAGCTTCCAGTTGGCAACAGAAGCTCCCCAGTAACATCTAGTGTTGCAGTATTGAGGGAGAGCTTCCAGTCTGCAACAGAAGCTCCACAGTAACACCTAGTGTTGCCGTATTGAGGGACAGCTTCCAGTCTGCAACAGAAGCTCCCCAGTAACACATAGTGTTGCAGTATAAAGGGAGAGCTTCCAGTTGGCAACAGAAGCTCCCCAGTAACATCTAGTGTTGCAGTATTGAGGGAGAGCTTCCAGTCTGCAACAGAAGCTCCCCAGTAACACCTAGTGCTGCCGTATTGAGGGAGAGCTTCCAGTCTGCAACAGAAGCTCCCCAGTAACACATAGTGTTGCAGTATTGAGGGAGAGCTTCTAGTCTGCAACAGAAGCTCCCCAGTAACACCTAGTGTTGCAGTATTGAGGGAGAGCTTCCAGTCGGCAACAGAAGCTCCACAGTAACACCTAGTGTTGCCGTATTGAGGGAGAGCTTCCAGTCTGCAACAGAAGCTCCCCAGTAACATCTAGTGTTGCAGTATTGAGGGAGAGCTTCTAGTCTGCAACAGAAGCTCCCCAGTAACATCTAGTGTTGCAGTATTGAGGGAGAGCTTCCAGTCGGCAACAGAAGCTCCACAGTAACACCTAGTGTTGCAGTATTGAGGGACAGCTTCCAGTCTGCAACAGAAGCTCCCCAGTAACATCTAGTGCTGCATAAGGAAACTAGTGGTCTAGCTAGAAAGCTGCGGAAACAGGCCTAGATGATAACTTAATTCAAGATTTGAACCATTATTGCAGTTCCTTGAATTTAATATAGATATTTCTGGGTACATTCATTTACAGATATATCACCTTTCTGAAATATGGAAATATGAAGAGAAAGAAAAAAGAAAACCTCAGAATAGATGCTATAATTAGAGCCATGACTGGCGAGTAAATCACCGTTGCTGTAAAGCATTCAAGGCTTGTTCAGGAGGCGCAGCAATTTTGAGGCGTGATTCACTCAGGTCTGAGCAGTGCTGTGCATCACAAGGCTTGTTCAGGAGTACAAAGCGCTGCATGAGCGCTTTATGTTGGCAATTGAGCGCTCTTTGCCTCTCCTGAGCACCTACAGATTTAGTGCAGCGCTTCACTTGTTAAAGGGGAGGTAAATCTTCTGCGCCCCATGTTGTGTTGCTAGACGCTAAGAAAGTGTTTTCTTTGCCACAGACATCCTATATGCACGTTTAAATGTATTCTGCATGAATAAAGTCCCCTACTGTGTCATCCTTACTTGCCATTACTCGCGCATACAGAGCGCTTGGGGCAAATAAAGCCCGTTCCAGTCCCAAAATGATGTTTCTGAGGGTTATTTTATGCATCGACGGTCAGTGCGAGATCGAAGACGCCATTTTGAAAATCGTGTGAATCACCTTGGATCTGTGATGCACAGCGCTGCGTGAATCACGCCCCAAAATTGCTGTTCAGGAGTGAAACACGTGCAGCGCTGCGCCTCCTAAACAAGCCTTCTGATCCAAGGTGATTCACACGATTTTCAAAATGGCGTCTTCGATCCCGCACTGGCCGTCGATGCGTAAAATTACCCTCAGAAACATCATTTGGGGACTGGAACGGGCTTTATTTGCCCCAAGCGCTCTGTATGAACGAGTAATGGCAAGTAAGGATGACACAGTAGTGGACTTTATTCGTGCAGAATTCATTTAAACGTGCATAAACGATGTCTGTGGCAAAGAAAACACTTTCTTAGCGTCTAGCAACACAACATGCGGCACAGAAGATTTACCTCCCCTTTAACAAGTGAAGCGCTGCACTTAATCTGTAGTTCACGAGGTACAAAGAGCGCTCTATTGCCAACATGAAGCGCTCATACAGCGCTTCGTACTCCTGAACAAGCCTTCAGTGTGTATTGAAGACAAGTATAGGCTATGGTCATAATGTCTAAGTGATTTTCATTGAATGTAACATTAGACATTTCAAATCATTTTGATGAGACAAAGACTACAATGCATGGATAAGATGTGCTCTAGAGTTGTAAGTGTATAATAACCACATACACCATGTTCTGAAAACTATTGCGATGGGTAAGGAAAAAATTCTAGGACTTCTGCCCTTGCTTCATTCAATTCTTTAATTGGATATACTAAGATACTAAAATGGGCACAAATTGACATGGAATGGTGTTCTTTTTTATATTGCGACTCTCCATCCATTGATGGATGCTCAGCCACTCTGCATGTGCCCAATTCAACAATCTTTCTGCAGCTTCAGTAGCAGCTTAAAGAAAAAGTGATCTGGGTTAACAAATCACATTCACTTTGAAAGCTATAAAGATTGTTGCAGTCATTTCTTAGCATTGCATGCAGCCTTGGCTTGGTACCAGTCCAAAAGAAAAAATGAGTGTAGGTTACTGATATGCATTAATGATAAGAGCAGTGTAGACTGTTGCATTCATTTCTCAGCATTTCATGCAGCCTCAGCTTGGTACCAGTCCAAATGAAAAAGCGAGTGTAGGTTACTGATACACATTAATGATAAGAGCAGGGTAAACTGTTGCATTCATTTCTCAGCATTCATTTCTCAGCATTTCATGCATTCTCGGCTTGGTACCAGTCCAAATGAAAAAACGAGTGTGAGTTACTAATACACTTTAATGATAAGAGCAGTGTAAACTGTTGCATTCATTTCTCAGCATTACTTGCAGCCTCAGCTTGGTACTAATCTGAATGAAAGAACAAAACATTCTGCAGCAGATGTGGTGAGGAAAGACAAATGGGTTCCAGCTAATAATCTGAAACCAGAAAGATGGCATACCCTGACAAAGACTACGCTGTATAAAATGCTCTCATGTGAAAACATTGAAACCAAGCAATCGGTGGTAAGATGAAACCGTTTTAGTCCCTTGAAAAAATTAGTGCAACGATATGGCACCCAACTTAACACATACACTGCAGTCACTTTGAAAGATTCATATGGTCTGAATCAGACACACAATAAAGGAGACAAAATATATAATTCCTTAAACTGAACTGCACACCCTACATGGGTGGATGGAATTTTACTGTATATCGGCATCTGTAGGCTATTTAATGCCTTTGTTATTCACCTCTTACAAAATGTGTAGGGAGATGTGGTGGGTAAAGTCTTAACCCCCAAACTGGCTCCTTTTCAATTTCACAAAGAAGGGGAGTGATTAGGTGTGTCCCAAAACCCAATAAAGAAAGAAACTTCTTAAGCAATTGGAGACCAATCACACTTCTCACTACCGTATACAAAATGGCCTCAGGATGCATTAGCAGAAGATTAAAAACGGTGTTAGGACATTTGATTCATACTAATCAAACAGGCTTTATCAAAGGGAGATACCTTGGAGACAATGTAAGGCATGTATTTGACACCATATACGAATGCAATGAAAAGGACATACCAGGACTGTTGCTCCTCATAGACTTTGAAAAAGCTTTTGACTCTCTTTCCGTCTCCTTCCTGATTGAAGTTTTGATAAAATTTGGATTTGGAGGCAGCTTTCAAACATGGATGAAGCTATTCTATACAGACATGACAGCATGTATTATACAGAATGGTCATCTATCTCAAAGCTTTCCCCTGAAAAGGGGCTGTAGACAAGGTGACCTGATCGCGCCGTATGCTTATCTCATCTGCGCTGAAGTGTTTGGTCAAATGATTAGAGAAAACAAGAAAATACAGGGTATCAGTAGAATATAAATTGACTCAGTATGCTGACGACACTCAGATTCTCCTCGACGGTTCAGAAAGCAGCCTCCGAAACACTCTCAACACCCTTGATATGTTCTTCAGGATATCTGGATTAAAAATAAACTTAGAAAAAAAGAAAGCTATATGGATCGGAAGCAAAGTACATACATGTAGTAAAGGAAAACTATGTGCAGACATTAACCTGGACTGGACAAGTGATAAGTTTACAGTACTCGGAATCCATTTAAATCCGAGGCTGACAAACATGACGAACTTGAACTTTGAAAGCAAAGTTCAAGAGATAAAACAGCTTCTGAACCAATGGAAACACCGTAATTTAAGTCTCCTTGGTAAAATAACTGTAATAAAAACACTTGCCCTTTCAAAACTAACCCATGTGCTCTCCCTGCTTCCAGACCCAGGAGTAGAGAAACAAAAGGCTTTAGAATAAATACTGTACAACTTTATCTGGAAGGGTGGACCGGACAGGGTCAGTCGAAAAATCCTGTGTCAGGAATTCTCCAAAGGAGGATTAAAAATGATAAATGTAAATGCATATACTGCAACTAGAAAAATAGCGTGGCTGCAAAGACTAATGGAAGGTGAAAGCACTTGGTGCTCATTGATAAAAAGCAAGTTTAAAAGAAAATTCGATGATATATCCTTTCTCACAGTTGGCAGTAAATTCCTTATAGATCTTCTTTCAGAATTCAAAAATCCCTTTTGGCAAGACATCCTGAAAGCGTGGGAGGTGTACATTAAAAACTATTCTAAGCGACAGTTAAGTTGTGAGGACATTTTGAGTGAACCACTTTGGTTCAATCCAGACATACATGTCATATTCATAAAGGACTGGTACCAAAAAAATATGTTATATATAAGTG
>JAWQFJ010014521.1:7500-11883 GCA_034096865.1 Theodoxus fluviatilis | reverse complement strand
TACCTATGATATTAAAGATTAATTTTAATTAGGAAACATAATATGTGTAGGATTCTAAGTAGTTCTTGTGCACCAGTAATTTGGCAACGGATGTCGCACCCTACGTGTGAATATATCGCGTCCTTTTCCCCTCGCAACGAAACAAATGAAATTGTCCAAGAGAACTTTCGTTGCTGACCTTAGAATATGACGTCTCTTTGGGTCATTTCGTGAGGATTTTCTTGCACAGCAATGTGCAGAATAATTTATCTGTGCTTCTCGGCATGTGGTCCGGTATGCACGCCCCGGCAGCCATTCTGGAAAAGAAGATAACGCCCTTGAAAGTTCGTGCGTAAGGTTCCACGGTAACTTAGGAAGCTTCTCTTCTTTTCCCTGACCACAACGTCCTCTACCTCAAATGACGCATTTACTTTTAGTGCAACTCGTACGACTATCGTCAGAGTTCGGTTAGTCTAAAGAAACAGGAAACGGGTTTCCGTTTCTCGAATGGAAGCCTCATATTCCTCAGTTTGAAAGAGCGGTCACTGTTGACCTATCATGTCAAATTCAAATTGTCCTTTCAGAGTACGATTTCGTTTGTGTCCAACATCACAGCATGTTTTGAAAACTATTCAAGTGCAACAAGCTTTTGGTTTTATTCAGCTTACCTGGTGGAGGATTCTTTTTATATGCTGCTTCATGTTAATTTGCTTGAGCAACATTGAAAACACATTGCTTATGCAGACCAGCAGTTACCCGACGTGCTGCGAAAAGAGGCTTTTCAGCTCGCCATAGACGGATTGTCCAAGATCATGTGAGAACCCTACTCGCCAAAGACAGTTTTCTTTAGTTCATTTTACACTTAGTCTCTTCAGCGTTTTTTGTGTGGGTTGGTTGGCTCAGCTATCTTCGTTCCATTCCACCAAAGCCGAAGTGCCTTAAAAGTCAGACTGAATTAATTTCTTCCCGAGACTGAGATTTCTGGTACTCCTGAACAGCCATTCAATCGTGACTTCATCATGGACAACAATTTTGCAGGCACCAAACATCGATATGAGGACACACGGATGAGGCTATCAACATTTGTTAAAAGCAGAATTTCTGTTTTAAAAACGAAAAATTAGTTTCCGAGTGTCCAGAAATGTACACAATACACTTTTTGCTCATCTCCATGCATCCAAAGCATTTGTTCCAGAACAAATGTTTCGGTTGCCGTTTTCTCACAAAAAGTAGACTGCCTTTATTTCAGGCGGTTGAAAAAGTAAAATTCCTGCTCACTTTAGTGTCACACTTATGCGCGGTGCGAAGCGTCGTCCTGTGGAAAGGGTTCATATTTCAGCCACGAATCTCACAAGACACACGACAGACCAGATTAGGGATGCAGCTCAACTTGTCTTCTCGTGAAACGTTCTTCCTGTTTCCTGGTGCTGATAAACTTGCTTAGGATGAGAAATATTTTTTTCATTCATTACCTTGGAGGAAAAATATTTTTCATGCCAAGATAATTTAGATAACTTGTCTCACTCTGGAGTATTTTAACATTCCTGTCTGATATTCAAACAAGGTCTGCATTTTGGCAAGGAAAAACTTAAAGCCCAATTTAATTCACCTCGCGCGGCTTTATGCTACAATAGTTTTGTATATTTCTGACCATTTTCACCTGAAGTGACAATATGTTTGCCGGTAAATGTCGAAGTTGTTGTTTTGTCGAGTTTGGACGATGATGTTTTAATATACACACAATATAAATGTGCATTGTCTTTACCATTGCTGAATTCCGTCATGAAACTAACTCATTTGGCACGCCCTAACCAATGCTAATATGCTCATCTCAATTAATTAATTAATCGAATTCATTTATTCATTCATTCATTCATTCATTCGTTCATTCATTCCTTCATTCCTTCATTCATCATCCATTCGTTAGTACGTTCATGCATTACTCAGCCAGCCATCCAGTCATTTTTAATTCATTCATCATTATTCATCTATCCATTCATTTCTTCATTCGTTCATTTGTTCATGTATTCGATTTTCTGTCTTCAACCTTCCCGTGTCTCCCTACGCCACTCGTACGAGGCGAATAACTCGGGACATCGTGCCTTGATTTGCGTGTACTCTCAGCTGTTCTAGTGATGTTCGTGCTTAACGCCCTTACATAGCCTACAAAGGCTGATAGACCGTAAACCACCATCCATCCATTCATCCATCCATCCATCCATCCATCCATCCTTTGTTCGTTCATTCCTTCATGTATCGTCTTCAACCTCCCAGACGTGGCCAGTAATGCATTGTTTGTCCCAACGTGACTGTGTTTACATCCCCGCCATCGGTAGTAGTACACTATGCACAGAAAGGCCGAAACTTCGGCTCGAAAAGGTCACAACATACATGGAGGCAGGTTGTGCAGCACTGACGTCAGCAGTTCCAAAGGTCACAACATACATGGTGGCAGGTTGTACAGCACTGACGTCAGCAGGTCCAAAGGTCAGAGAAAGGATGTTTTGTGCTGAGAGAACGCAGTCAACAGCATGAAGCTGAAACCGGTTCTCTGGATTACAGAGCGGCTTTGTCAAGGTCAGAAAAGGACCAGAGCTTGAGAAAACCTCACGCATTGAGCTGTGAGAGTTGGAGTTTTTCCAGAGCCGTTTGATACTTGAACAATTACAGATGGACATTGCTGAATGGTCTGGAAAGGCCTTGCTATGTAAGGTTTTGTTTACCAGGTCAACCATAGTTGTCGTTCTGGCAGGACGTGCTTTGCAAAATATTTTGTGCTATTTTATCGTCAAAAGTTAATGAAATAAGCATGCTTTGAATATTAAATTTGGTTATGTCATCATTTGTGACTTAATTTTATCCAAGGCTATTACCTCCCCATTCTACTTGTGCGTCTAGAGTAAGAATGGACTCACTCTCTCTCCCTAGCTACAGTGCGTAAAAGGTGAATGGCTTGGGAAATTGATTTGTGACATAGTCTTTTCTCTTCCTACGCCAGTGCAATGTGTATGCAATGACCTTACATTGCTTGTAAAGGCTGATACGTCGTAGAGTATCGTGCATTAATTCCTCCCTCCCTCTATTCGTGCATACATGCATGCATCCATTAGTCCATGCGTCATCCATTCATCCACCCATCCATCCATGCATGTCCTCCCCGCATTACTATCCACCTATCTTCAGGTTACCAAAATGCTTTTTTTCATGTGAACCTTTCACTGACAAGTAGGTTTCTTTCTATTTGTTTGTTTGTTTTCGCCATTGCTACTGATCCTCGATTTTGTGGCATTAGAACAATTCAAGGCCCTGTGTAACCGTCCACCATCTTCACCTATTTAACAGTGTTAGAAGATTAGGTTTAATTGCATACTTCATCTGTGGGACATAATCTTTATAATATCATTTGCCTGCTTGATTTATTTGTCCTGGTGTAACTTGACGTAACCCAGGCGACGACCGAGCCGGTATGGAGTGAGTGGTTGTCTTTGTCATCATGTGGTGTGTCTGGGGCTGATACAGCTTGGCGGAGCCCATCCCTCTCCAAGCCCGACCACAGCCGAGGTCTTCCCACCTGGAGGGTTGCCCTGGTCAAGAACACGTGGGCGTTGGATCCATCGTGGGACCTGTCCGCCCTGGCCGGTGACCTGCATCGCGAAGGTCTTTCGCCCAGTGGTGCCGTGTTAGCACCACGCATTTTCTTTCAGGGTTTGCTCTCTTAACCTTTGCCTTTCCCAAGGCTGCCCGCAAGGCAGCGGGAGGCTCGTGGAAAGCGGGGTTGTCTATCTCCCCGTACAGATGTGAAGCATCTGGCCAATGCCCAATAAAGCATTTGACAGAGTCTGGCATGCTGCGCTGTGGGCCACAATGAGAAGCTACAACATCAGCTCCAAGATCATCAAAGTCGTCGAACATCTTCATGACAGAGCGACCACAGGCGAATGGTTCAGGACAACGGTCGGAGTCAGACAGTGCTGTCTACTCTCCCCCACACTCTTCAAACTCTTCCTCGAAAGGATAATGACTGATGCCCTAGTAGACCACGAAGGATCAATCAGCATATGTAGCAGAAAGATCACCAACTTACGTTTTGCTGATGACATTGATGGAATAGCAGGAAGTGAAGAGGAGCTGACTAGTCTTGACGAGCACCTGGACAAGACCTCACAGGCATATGGCATGGAGATCAGTGCCAAAAAGACCAAGGTGATGACGAACAACCCTCGGGGCTTCGAAAAGGAAATCTAAGTGAAGGGCCAAAAACTGGAAGCTGTGAACAACTTCAAATACCTGGGATCTATTGTGACTGATGAAGGGTCCAAATCAGAGATACTGTCCAGGATAGCACAAACAACAGCAGCATTTGCAAAGTTGAAGCCAATATGGCGTGACAGAAATATCACTCTC